>JNHY02000047.1:0-82120 GCA_001691755.2 Amanita polypyramis BW_CC | reverse complement strand
TGAAGCAACATGATCCATCATAGTTAGTTCACTCTTTACTAGCTACCATATTTTTCCTTGCCCATGTACTAGAGAGGTTTTATGCACTCAAATAGTAATTTACATGTTTTGGATCAAAAAAAAAAAAATACACTTCATGCTGGATACATCATGTTACATCCCCTGGATAGCCTAATAGAAGCCAGTCTGCATCTTGCAGGGCAGATCAGGTTGTTCCTGTTGCTGCCTATCCGGGTTGCGAGTTAACACTGCGACGAACAACTGGCTCGTAAGTTCAGCAGAGGTCTGCCAGATCAATAGGTAAGTAAGGCACCTCCCAGTACAGTGGCTCGTTCGTGGCGGCTGCTTCAGCATGTCTTGTCTTCTGAGCCTCAATCCCCTTCTTAATAGGGTCCTGATGGGAGCCAAAGACCGCAGGGCAGACAAGGTCGCCTGCATAAGGCTATCTTGGATGGACGGGAAAATCATTGCATTGCGTTACGACATGGACAATGCTTTGGATGTCGCTGAAATCCAGGTTGGGAGAAATCCCTTGGGAATATAGGTTCAAGACAAGGTTGGTCAAGCCCACGTTGCCTATCCGTTCACTGTTCCCGAATAGACATAGACAGCCCTTAATACGGTCCTCTCCCGCGAGGAGACCAAATTCCACCTACGCGGTTCCGGTACCGTTATAAGTCCGAAAATATTCAGGCACGGTCGAACGCAGAATCCTTTGTGTCCAGAACACCGGGTCAGAGCTCGTAATAGAAGAAGCGAAGACGGAGCTATTCCGTTTTTTGCAGCAAAACATATACGAAGCAAAACAAGAACAAGACTATAAGGAAAGATTACGGCGAAGGGAACGGAGAGTCGGGTTGGAAGTGAATTAAGAATAACGCCCAGGGACTCCGGCAGTAGCGATATTTACTAGTAAGCGATTCTCACTTTGTATTTCACGTTTCGAACTATAAAGCCCTTTCTTCTTTAGCGGTCTTGCGATATGGAACGCCGTGAGCGGTCTGGCTCCCAAAATATCGCAGCAAATTTATCATGATAAGGCGTGCACTTGGTCAATAGTGACGTACGGCGTAGCACTGGTACGGAAAAGATGACCGGGGTGTGAAAGTTTTGGTCAAAAAGTTGGAGAGAGTGCAGAACACGGCCCACTGGAACGATCGGGCTCTCTCCTAGAAACTCCCTGGTAGTACACATCCAATGTCAAAAGATGTCATTTTTCCCGGATCCCCACTTTCGATGGAGTATGGTTGGTTAAGGCTAATAACAAAATTGAACAAAACTAGCTTGCAGGATTGCTCAGTAATGTGACTTTACGGTTGAATCACCCCGAGCAGTTTAGAGGCACCTGAGTCATGGATCTATATGACAAAAGAATTGGCTTACTTTGTGCATCTTAATAAAATCTGATGATGGACGGTTTGGCGACTTCCTGCTTTGGAGATGAGGTGTGTTAGTTCATGAGGAGTCGGCTACAGTCCCGACTTACTCTTTATTTGATGCCGGAATACAAGCCTTGGAGATGGCCTCCAAAACCCTTTCGACGACAGCGACATCACCTTCCTAGTCGATAACCAGAGCGCGGCTCCCAAACGCATTATGACATGGCTTCCTAAGACTCAAATTCAATAACAAACGCATAGCACCATCTTTTGGGAAATGAAGACGCATATTTTTCGACGTCACGAAAGACAACATAAAGCTGATGGCAAGAATGACACGCATTATCACCAATCACGCCCCTACAGGAGAATATCGAAGGAATGGCACCTAAGTGCGAGAACTCCTTGTAGATTCGACGATGAAGAACACAACCGACGTAACATTCTATGCAATTGTGAAAGATATCAAAACAAAATTTCTAACTTACGGTTCCTAACGAAACACAAGGATGGCCTGGAAATATTAGGAAATTTTTGGAAAAGAATCAAACAGCGGTCACCTTCGGTGACATGCCGGAAGGAATTGGATAGCTGGTTTTTCTTTTTGCTCTTTTATTTAGTGTCTCTCTTAGTGATGTACTAACTTTGCTTACTCGATGATTTCTTGGTCTGACTACAGCTACTATTGGAACGATAGCTTGATACATTTACTTACTTCTCTGTTTGTATTACTTCGCAATAAATTTGCGTTCTGATTCAAAAAAAAAAAACCAGAGCGCGGCTAAAACCATCATCGATATGCGCATTCACGATTTCCAGATAGTCAGTCTCGCTAGAGTGACGACGTTCAACCAGAAGAGACGACTAGAAATTTCGTTACCCTCAACGGAGTCGTTCAAAAATTCTCAACGGAACAAAAATGGAGCATTAGCAGATGCCTTGAGAAAATGTCCTAGTGGTCGGTGACGTAGGCTAAAGGCGCCTCTGAGGGAAGGGACCTATAGGTTTATAGAGAAGACAGATGACAATGCCAACCTCTTCGCTAGGATTACCTGACTTATGACGAATCAGATGCCTACCAAGAGGAGGTTTCATAATACAGTCAACGACCCATGCACGACTGCAGTAACCAGAGTCAGAGAAAACGCACATCTTTTATCATTGCGCAAGGTACGTCCGAAAATACATTTCTTGCATTTTGTTTTAGGTCAGATCCTTTCCTTGCCGGTAAGGGCGGATAGTCTCGTCTTTGTGTAGATGCCGCAGACTCAAAGCCTTGTTGAGAACCAGGAGAAAGAGGTTTCAGAGACTAGTTATGAAAGACCGACAAACTACGCATGTATTATGGAGACACAGGTCAGACCAAATCGGACGGCGGCGGCACTTAACAACATGCCAGATCCATAATAATTGTGATAGCGGAGTTTCCTAACGCTTATGGTCTTTTCACATTTCCCTGATGCTTCAACTACGCAGACTTAGTTACACAACTAAGATAGGTTCACCCTGTCTTTACCTTTCACACGTTTCCCTGGTAGTTACGTTTCAGTTGATGTAAGATCGCGCCTTCGGCGCAATATATCTTTTTATTCAAAAAAAGCCCTGCGGCACAAGTGCACTCCCGCACTTTCCCCCTTCTGTTATTTATCCCCGCCAAGCATTAGTATAAGCGGGAGTGCCCTCTCCATTGAAGACACCTGTTTAATCATGTGGTCGCAGGTGAAGAGGACATATCTATCTGGAAGGATGCCCCCCACGAAGGAGTAGTGCCAACAAAGGTATTGCGGCGTGTCACCGTGCACATCGGGAAGTTCCTAGAATGGGAGTGTCACGCATGCACGTAATACTGCCCTAGTCAGCACCACATGCCGCACCACCAGCATAACACAAAAGGACTCCAACATTAACATCACTGTAATACAAAACGCATAAATGGGCTAACGCTCCCTGCTACAATTAGCGACCCTCGAAGCACGTCATGATCTAGGGATGGAAGTAATTGTGCCACATCTAGGGCGTTTAGACCGGGGTCACACGCCCCACATATCCATTGGGTTAAGAAGACCCCCGCGTCTGTGGTAGACCTCTAGCGAATGCCCCCGATTGATAGCATCATTTTCCATGTGATCTGATAGTTTTTTGAACGAGAATAGTGTGGTTTCAGAATAACAACCGTTTAAGCACCACCGGCCATATACCTGCGTCCATTATTCAATTGAAAAGCCCTACTACAGTTTCTAAAAATGACACTTCTTTCGACAGGAGTTTGATCAAGTGCCGTGTGATGAGGAGCTGAGTTGTTCGACGTGTCCCGGGTCCACCCGACTGTTTGTTACTCCTGCATAGCTCGTTGGATTTCTGCGAGAAGTGAGCTTTCTTTGCTCTCCGAACAGCGCTGTAATATGCGTAGCGGTTGTGGTCTGTGGAGAGCATAAAATATGATTCCTTTTCGCATTCGCGCCCTACCACATCGCGTGGGTCTCGGGCCCACTTTTGGACTTCTCACGTTCTTCGACCGCTTTGCGAGTTTCGCTGAAAATAGCTGCAGGTCGTCATCTTTCCAGTTTGCGTAATCTGCTAATATGTCCGCGCAGCAAGCGAGCTCTTCAGACCCTGAGGGTATATATGGCCGTCCGTTTGATTCTGTGTTCCAGTTCGTCAGTATTGTGAAACCGATAATGCTCCATCTATGTTTATCATACGTTTACAAGTAGCTCATCCGCACTGTCCGCTGCTTCGACAGGAAAAAGGGGAAGACCATGAGACTTGAAGCTTGACTCGCCACCAGCCAGATTTGCTTACTGCTGGCTCCTACACTAAATATCCTGTGTGTAAGTCTGTAACACGTCTTAGTGATACCTTCCCCAGTCCCATTCCCTGAGAGCTGCCGGTACCGGCAGAAATCCTACTTGAACAAATAAGATAACAGTCTCCGCTGCCCGTTTTGCCTTTAAACAGCAGACAAAATGCTCTTGTTCCATCCCTTTACTTTTCACCTGGCCTCTCAACGGAATGGAGGGACTCGGGATCTCAGCTGGTGAGCGGTTCTAGTTCTATTCCGTATTACTACCATCCGTCTGAATTTGAACTTGCCTGCCTGGGCAGCCAACAAATATCCCTGCGGCGCTCGAAGGGCTTGGTGCACTGGTTAGACCAAACGACCTCAGACTTTTGGGTGAGCTGACGAAGGTATATGGCGCAGTCATCGGTTCCTTCCTAATACTCTTTTGTGTCACTGGAGCGGTAATATTAGCTTACCTACGACCTTAGAGGCGTGGCTGATACTTGTCGCAAAGTTGCAAGCGTTTGGTGTTTATCAAGATTATTATACGACAGAGTTCCTTGCAAACTACACAGCCTCAGAAATTAGTTGGATTGGAAGCGTTCAGGTGTCTTTTGAACTTTTACTGGGTATCGTTGGGGGGAAGTTGTGAGTCACCCCCTGGCATCCTATTCCATGAAACAAATTGCTGTAGGTATGATGCAGGCTATTGTCGTTCAACGATCACTGGGGCATCTTTGCTGTTCTCTTTCAGGCAAGATCCGACTGAGCTATTCTTTCCGCAAAGTAGTTCCCTAATCCAACCATCTTTTAGTCATTCTATGCTGTCGCTTGTCCAAAAAAGGCAATTCTACCAGGTAGTACACACTTGACCTTGAAATTGAATACAATAATAATAGCACTCAATGCAAGGTTTTTCTTGCCCAGGGAATTGGACTTGGGATAGCTATAGGTTTCCTCTTTATACCCACATGTACCCTTGCTTCGGACCATTTCAAATCTAACCCAGCACTCGCTGTGGTGAGTGGAAGCAGTACTCAATAGAACGCATGGCTAATTCAACGACTATTACACCAGGGAATCGTCACGGGTGGCGGCTCGTTTGGTGCTGTGGTTTACTCGAGTACGGATTTCTTCCCGCATGGTCGGACAGTGCTAAGCTAAAACTGCAGTAATGCTTAACTATATGCTCAATTCTAGCATTGGCTTTGCGTGGAGTGTGAGAGCTGTCACCCTCCTCTTGACTGTCTGCCTATTGGTTGGGAATTTGATGATTACAGTTCCTCCGAGGCCATCTGTCGCTCCTTCAGAGAGAAGTTCTACCATAAAAGCCATGCGTGATTGGCCCTACGTTTTGACCGTCGTTTCTGGCTTTGTCATGCTTCTTGCGTCCTACTTCCCTGTCTACTTTGTGCAACTATACGCTTGGAGACACGGTGTCTCGAAAACTCTCACAACCTACAGTCTATGTATAATGAACATCGCTGGATGTTTTTCTCGTATAGGGATTAATGCTTGCGCGAAAAGATTGGGAGCGATCAATTTGTCTATAGCCTGCTGTGCATTGAATGGGTTTGTTCTTTTTGGGCTGCTTGGGTCCGACACGGCGTATGGACTAGTGCTGTTTTCAATATTGTAAGCTCTATTTTTCGAAGCGAGTTTTATAGTCTTATTGTCGATTATAGCTATGGCGCTTTCTTTGGGTCGAGTATGTTTTGCGTTCTTTGTGCACTTACAGAACTTATGACATGAACAATATCAGCCATTTCTCTGTTTTTGCCAGTTGTCGCATATCTAGCGCCGTCTGAGGCGGATATAGGGTACGTCAGGAACCAATTCGAGTTTTCATAGCTCCTCAACAAGTAATTCCGTAGGAAGGTTTTGGGTTATGCTTGGGGCCTAGGTGGTATTGCTGCTACTATTGGCCCACCTCTTAGTGCAGCAATCCTTGGGAAGGATTACATCTGGTGGCAAGCTGTTTTCTTCGCTGCGGTGTGTTTCGTTATGTTTCGTGTGCTGCATGCACTTTGACTGATGGATTCGATCACTTTTAGCTGTGTTTCTTTGTAACTGCCGCTTTGCAACTCACTGCAAGGCAGATTCACGCTCATCGTCTGAAGAAGAAATTAGATATGCAAAGTCAGCAACGCGGCGATGTTGTGTCAGTGCGCCTTAGCTTAGAACGTTCAGAGTCTAAGGGAGCCTAATGTACCAGCGATGTATCAATGTATAGCTGTATTATGTAAATCAATTAGCTGATGTAATATATGGTATTTCTCGTCGAGCTCATTCTTTAATTCGTGCCGCGTCGTGCCGTGTCCGCTATGTGCACCTGAGTATCACTGCAGCGAGGTAAGTTCTCCCTCATATCTGCAATGCCCTCTGTTGATGAGATTCGCACAAAGGCATTATCCGTCTTCCAGAAGCGCCCTTGCCTGTGGCAAATCAATGTCTGCTGAGCCGTTTCTTGCAGGGGACCAAGATATCACCTCAATAGCCGATACTGGGGCCGAGAGTTTCTGGCTTCCATTGCTCTGTCGTCCTACCGGTATTTAAATCATCGTAACGCCACTCAACATTCCCGGACAGCAAAACATTGATACCCTATTCAAGGCTGGTGTGAGGTGTATTTATCTCAGCGAAAACAGTGACTAAACAGCCTTAGTAGGACATATAGTCAGTATATTACCACATCACCCACTTGTACTATTATCAGAATTAATCTCCGCAATGTAAGATGTTAAAAGCCAGTCCCTCTGGTGCGTTAACGCTTACTTAAGCTCGTCCGAAAGTTGGTGTATGTAATCCATCATTAAATCATTAGTCATATATGTTATCTGTGATGGCAACTCGTCTCTCAGGAAGGTCGCATCGTATGTCTCACGTCCGTCTTCTGCACTATATTTTCAAGCTGCATTCACCCTACGCACCACTTCGCACATTTGCACATGAGCAATGGGCATTCTGAAGTGGCCTGCCGACTCTAGCTGCGCCGCCGCCTCGGGACACACGCAGGCTGGCACCCTCTCCTGACGTCTCATTTTATATATGTGTTCATTACTGTCTGATAATCAAACCATGGAACGTACCGTAATGTCTCAACGATAGGCCTTGCAAGAACTACCTTAAGGAATTCGGCGCGCTATTCTACGCGCATCCATGTCTGCGCACGTTTAAGTTACCCTTCCCCTAAAGGATAGAAGAATCTATTCCATTTCTCGTGTTCGCTCGGCCCCAAGGCGGCAGTGGGACCAACATCAAAATTGCTACTTTTTCATGACCATCTGGCAGGGTAGGAATGACTTAGCCGCAAAAAGTTGATGCAATCATATACGAACAGTAAGTCTTGCCATACTTTAATATCAGTCAAGTATCTAATACAGCCAGGTCAGATTCCGTTGCTTGAGCAAGCGGCGCGTGGCAACGCGCGAAGTCCATTATTAAGCCACGAGTTCGAAACCTTGTTATCATCCGTCGTATATTAAGTGGTGTTGCCTCTGTTCGGTTCATCTCCAGACTAGAAATGTTCTCTCTGGGTTCCAATGCAAAAAACCCCATGATAAATTAGATCGCTTACATGCGCCTGGCCTTCCCGGATTTAATTACAGGTCCTTCATTGTGTCATGCATTGCTGTCGATGTAAATGAATGGCTGAAAATATTTGTGGTTCGGCAAGAAATGGAATGGAGATTATGCGATAACATAATTAACTGCGTGGTGGTGTCACGGGATGGCCTTCCGTTTCTTTTAAACGTAAAAAACCGGGTTCGAGGGTTCTTGTTCCGTCACAATCACTCCTTTTCATTGGAATGGACGAACGCGAGACCTCGGCAGGTGAGAATTTCTGGCCCCATCTCATGTTAGCCGTTTGAAATTGAAATTGCCACCTGCATAGCGGATGACTATCCCTGTGGTGCTTGGAAGGCTTGGTGCACTGGTTAGACCAAATAGTCCCAATTTTTGGCGAGCTGATAAAGGGCTATTTTGCAGTTGTCGGTGCCTTCCTAATACTCTTTTGTGCAACTGGAGCGGTAATGTGACTTGATCAGTACTCGGGAGACACGGCTGATAGTTTTCGCGAAGTTGCAAGCATTCGGTGTTTATCAGGACTATTATACAACGGTGTTTTTTACGAACTACACAGCCTCAGAGATTAGCTGGATTGGAAGTGTACAAGTATTTTTCGAACTTGTGTTGGGCATCGTTGCGGGCAAATTGTTAGTTGCTCACCGGCGTACTGTCCACTGGAACTGATTGCTGTAGGTATGATGCAGGCTATTGTCGCTCAATGATTTCTTGGGCATCTTTGCTGTTCTCTTTCAGGTGAGATCGATTGAATTGTTTTATTTCATGAAGTCCCCAAACTAAGCCACCGTCTCTTAGTTATTTTATGCTATCATTCGTCCAAAAGGGACAATTTTATCAGGTAATGTATAAACTCAATTTAAATGAAATATCATAATAATAGCACCCGATGCAGGCATTCCTTGCCCAAGGCATTGGGATCGGAATAAGTATAGGATTCCTCTTTATGCCTGTATGTACCCTTGCTTCGCAACATTTTAAATCCAACCAAGCACTCGCTGTGGTAAGCATTAGATAGGGTTCAATAGAGCGTATTCGTTTAATTCTGCGGCTATTATAATAGGGCATCATCTTGGCTGGTGGTTCTGTTGGCGCTGTGGTCTACTCGTGTACGGGTTTCTTCCCTTATCGTCAGACGATGCTAAGATAAAATCACAGTGATGCTTAACTATATGCTCAACTCCCCCATTGGCTTTGCGTGGAGCGTGCGAGTCGCCGCGCTTCTCTCTGCTGTCTGCCTGTTTGTTGGGAACGTGATGATTACGGTACCTCCAAGGCCACTTCTCCTTGCTTCAGAGAGAAAGTCTTCGCTGAAAAGCATGCACGACTGGCCGTATATCTTGACTGTCATCTCCGGCTTTATCATGCTTCTTGCGTCGTACTTCCCAATCTATTTTGTGCAACTATACGCGTCAAGTCATGGCGTTTCTGAATTCCTCACGTTCTATAGTCTGTCTATAATGAACATCGCTGGTATTGTTTCTCGTATCGGGACTAATGCTTGCGCCAAAAGGCTTGGAGCAATCAACTTATCTATAGCTTCCTGCGCGTCGAACGGAGTTGTTATTCTTGGAATGCTGGGGTCGAATACGTCATATGGACTAGTGTTGTTTTCGATATTGTAAGCATGTTCTCTTTCTCGAACCGAATTATATCTTATTACTATAGCTATGGCTTCTTCTTCGGCTCGAGTACGCTCCATACTCTATATATTTACAGGACCTCTAACACCTTTTTCAGCCATATCCCTGTTTTTACCAGTTGTGGCACATCTAGCCCCATCTGACGCGGATATAGGGTGCGCCGAGAACTAAATTTATTCTTTGCGGATTTTTTACGGATAATCTTATAGGAAAGTTTTGGGTTATGCTTGGGCCCCAGGCGGTATTGCCGCTCTTATCGGCCCGCCACTTAGCGCGGCACTCCTTGGGAGGGATTATATTTGGTGGCGAGGTATTTCTTTCGCTGCGGTGTGTTTTTTATGGTGTGCCATGTATGCTTTGACTAATCAGTCGGATCTCTTTCAGGTGTGTTATAATGTAGCTGCTGGGTTGCAGTTTATGGCAAAGCAAATTCACGATCGTCGCATGAGCGGAAATTAGATGCGTAAAGTTGGCCTCGTGACGACATTGTTTGAGAATCTGAGGGATCCGTGTTAGATGGAGGGTGCTATAGAGGCTAAGTGGTGATGCGGTCGGGTCATGTGTACTGCGTAGCCGCCTGTTTTCTCTCTCATCCGACTGCATCAACTGACTGGGCTATAACCTGGGTCAGAGGGTTTACTGCTACATTCTACAGTGATATCGGCTTCTACCTTGTTCCGATACCTCGTTTCCACTTTCGTTGTCCTCTGATGAAGCCCAGGACAGTAACTCACAATTGAGAATGTGATTGTTCATGACGGAGAATTTTCCTGCTGTAAAGTTCACTTTCGCTCGAGCTAGCATTCTGTCATTTTAAATTTAGATGTAGGACGCCTTCGCCCATCAGAACACCCTTAGACCAGGCATGAGAAACGCTGCCGGCATCAAGAGCAACCCGCTCTTCCAATTTGGGCCGACCCAATTCATTTTTGGTGCAATAGTTGTAGGTTGCATTCCAGTAGGTCTGGTTTGCCTTCGATTCCTCTTGGTGGAAGTGGCTCCAATGCCAGGACTTTTTCTGGGCCATTGAGGCCATGGTAATACAGTATTACAACAGCAAGAAAATGCTACCTGGAACTGCCTACTGACTCAGTGTCTGGCACTCTTTGAATTGACTGACCCACTGACCATGGTCAGTCAGTTTGGTAATTTAGGTAAGTGGTTTTTGTGCATCGGGTATTTGGAGAACGTCTCGGTTGATCCCCCACTAACTCTTCCCCAGAGCCTTTTACATCCTCACCCGGCCCCCTGTTTCTTCCCCTGTTACAAAACCCACCTTTATGGCACCACTCTCTCACCTGTCCTATAAAGCCCCTTCCCGAACGTTATTCCACCCTATAAGAATGGGCAGCTTCGGTCCTTCTTGACCGCCAACCATCGCATTTATGGAGGGAATCCAGTCATACCGCCTTTTGAATGACTTCGACGCCTTGCCCGTCCTCGACTATGCAAGCCGCGCGACGGACAGGCCTGCCTTCCTCGCTCAGCTCAGGCATACCCTGATCAATGTAGGCTTTCTCTACCTTGTCAATCATTCTGTCGACCGCTTCACCATCCATGACCTCGTCGTCCACCACATCCCCGCACTCTTCGCACTATCTGATGCGGACAAGCACAATGTGCGCATGGCCAATTCGCCCCATTTCCTTGGCTATTCTCGGTTGGGCGCCGAGGTTACCAAGGGTGTGGTCGATTATAGAGAGCAGTTCGACCTTGGGACAGAGCATGCCGCTAGGCAGTTAGGACCAAATGATCCTGACTATTATAAGCTCTGGGGACCGAATCAGGTGCGTTTTGTGATGTGCACGAGTACGCGCACTGATTGGCGCGCCTCGTCCCGGTTGTTCGCGTCAGTGGCCAGAGGAACACCTCCTACCGGGATATCGAGATGCGATGAACAGCTACTTTGATCAGGTCACCCAGCTCGCCCACGACTTGAAGTCTCTCATCGCTGAAGCACTTGGCTTGCCTCCAGACGAGTTTGACCGGCTCTATGACAAACCCTCCCTCACACAGCATAATGCTAAGGTCTCGAAGTACCCTGCTGTCGGAGGACAAATTCAGGGCGTAGGCCCTCACTACGATGCAGGGTTTGTGACCGTTGTGAGTATTACTCCATAACCAAATTTCTTCTATGTTGTGTTTTTTTAATGTGGACACTTTGGCGCATGCAGTTACTACAAGCTTCTCCACACAAGGGCCTCCAAGTCCAGAACTTAGCAGGGGAATGGATCGACGCTCCTCCTCTGCCTGGGTCATTGGTCATTAACTTTGGAAAAGGTGTGCATGTATGAGAATCAACATATACTCATTTTCCACCTTCCTTCTAGCCCTGGAATTTGTCACACAAGGCGTCGTACGCGCCACTTCTCACCGGGTTCTCTCCCGTAATACTGAGTCACCGCGTTACTCGATCGCCTTTTTCCATAACATAAGCCTGGATGCCCAGCTGGCTGAACATGTATTTGACTGTGCGTTCTATTTCCTATTTTACCTCCGTATGGACAAATTATTTCTTTCTTTTGACTTGCCTCTTTTGTCTCGTACCTTCTTGCTCTTGCTAAATGTGGTTATCTTCTGGAACAGTTCCCCCACATGTCCTCAGAATGAGGGATCAGCGCGGCGTAGTGGGTCCGACGGACTGTACGTGTCTTATCTTCACGTAACCAATTCATCTTCATATTTCTGTGCCCAGCTGTCAACTTCTCAGAGTTGGACCATGAGCCATATGGCAAAGTCTACCTTATTGCACGAGTCAAGTAAGCCTTTCTGATTCCCAGGGATCTCGTTTGACCTCTTCTCCTTCCATCGAAACACAGGAGTCATCCTAACGTCTCACAACGTCATTATCCCGATTTGTTCAAGTTATATTTCCCCGATGACCATAAATCTGTTGATGCGTCTGTTTATTGAGTTCTGGGCTGGCCTGGGATGGAAGTGTATGTGTATTTGTACGAAGTGCATTTTTGGTCTGTGGGCGCTGGACCGTCTGTATGAAGTGTAATGTATACCGGGGAAGTATGGATCGAACGTACGTGATTCCTCTACGCAGTTGGGTTGTGGCTATGGTAGGCGCCAACCCCGAGTGTGCCTGGCTCCTAAAGTGAGTGTGCTATTGAAAGCAAAACACTTAATTTTGATAGACGGAGCTGGTGGTACTGATGTTGCAGAATATTGCCAGGCGACAAGAAGTTAGCACATGCTTTGATTAGAATAGATGAGAACGTTGGGGCTTCATATATTTTGTTTCTCTCTTCTTGTACACGTCCAGGGCTCGCCGAATACTGGTCTTTCTGATCCGAAATGACACGCACCTAAATATAGAATGGGTTTCCTAGGAGAGCGCTGGATGCATTATCTCCCTTTATCGACTGCTGTGGAGTTAGCAGTCATGTCCGTTAAGTTGACTATTCCCCCCCTTCCTACACTTGCCAATCTCAACGCAACTGTGCCAGATAATCTTGACGCACCCCAAATTGCTTCAGAGTGGTTCAACGCATTCTCAGATGCGTTACAATCTGCGACTAAAAATGCGGTGGAGACAGTAGTCAGTCTATTTGTAGAGGATTCCTGGTGGCGCGACATGCTCGTTCTCACATGGGATTTTCGCACTTTCCGAGGAGTGCCAGCCATTAGAACGTTCCTTCAAGATCGCATATCATCTGTACGTCCGAGAGCGTTTAAGCTACGTCAAGATTTCCTGGGGCTACAGAGGCCATACGAAGATTTGGTGTGGATCAACGCCTTCTTCGATTTCGAAACTGACACAGGAATCGGGCTCGGCATCTTCCGATTGGTTCCCACTGCGAACGGCGAATGGAAAGCACATACAGTTTACACCAATCTTGAAGACTTGAAGGGGTTTCCAGAGAAGATCGGTGCTTTGCGCCACTCAGAACCGAACCATGGCCATTGGGAAGAAGAACGTAACCATGAAAGGGAGTTTGAGGATGCTGACCCAGTTGTGCTCGTTATTGGGGCAGGACAAAGCGGACTAACGGTTGCTGCGCGGTTGAAGGCATACGGTATACCCACGCTCATTGTCGAGAGAAATGAACGTGTGGGTGATAACTGGAGGAATAGATATAACACGTTATCTCTACACACCCCCGTTTGTTAGTTTTAATTTCTCTATGTGCATACGAGATGTCCTAACTATTGATCTGTCCAGGGTATGACCACATGCCATACCTTCCGTACGTACATCCCATCAGATGGCACGTTCTCGAGTACTGATGCGTATGCATTGAACAGTTTCCCGTCGACTTGGCCAAAGTACCCACCAGCACCGAAGGTAAATCACTTCTTCTGCACTATCGCTCACGTTTTCAAGTTCCTCCAAGTTTGGCGGTTGGCTGGAATTTTACGTTGAAGCTCTAGACCTAAACGTCTGGACATCTTCAAGTGTGACTCGCGCACGACAGGATCCCAACTCAAAGATATGGCAAGTTACGGTACAACGCGCAAACAGAGCCGAACGTGTACTTAACGTGAAGCATATGATGTTTGCGACTGGTATTGCGGGTCCCAAGCTGAATGTACCAAATATTCCTGGCGTTGTTAGTGTCTTTTGACGATTTGTATGTGTATAGAAGGTGACGTGTCGTTGGGCATAGGGGACCTTCAGGGGGAAAACGTTGCATTCGAGCCGCTTCAAACGTGCTATTGATTACGTGGGCAAGAAAGTTGTTGTTGTTGGCGCCAGCACCTCTGGCAAGTGCGACGTCTAATTTGAACAAAGCGGATGGCTCATTTAAAGCAGCTCATGACGTTGCGCAGGATTGTTGCGAACATGGCATCGGTATGAACTTTCGTTCTATATTAGGATTCTTTGCTCATAACGTAGACGTTACAATGTATCAACGTAGCTCCACACACATTGTGTCAACCGGAAGTGTGTACAATGTCCTGTTCAAAAGTGCGTAGTTGACACCGTTCGCCCTTACTTTTCTTTAAAAAAGAAACACTATGCCGTCAGAACTCTACTCGGAAAATGCGCCTCCTGTTGACATATCTGACCGTACCATTGCTTCATTCCCCCTGTTTATGAATTTGGGATTGAACCAGCGTTCTACTCAGCGAATGGCAGAACTAGACAGGTTTTTCGGTTCTTCCTTTGTACCCTCGGCATCCTATTTATCAGAGATATTCGTGCAGAAATATTCTAGATGCATTGCACAAGCGTGGATTTCGAACTAACCAAGGGATTCATAATACCGGAGTTCTTACCCTGCTCTTGACCAGATCAGGTGGTTATTATTTAGGTATTTACTTGCTCCGATTTCGTCAATATCTTATAGGGACTGTATCATTTTCAGACGTCGGAGCTAGCCGGCTCATCGCTGAGGGCAAGATTAAGCTCAAGAATGACAGTCAAATCAAGGAATTTACGGAGACAGGTCTTTTATTTGAGGATAGCAGTCAACTTCCTGCAGATGTTATTATTTTTGCGACCGGGTACGCCGCACTTCCCTGTCCGTGAACTCGGATCTAAGCAATATAATATATATTAGGTTTGAAAGTCCTAAGGACATCATTCGCGCTACGTGCGGTGATGGGGTGGCCAATAGGTGTTCTGTGATCTGGGGCTTGAATAAAGAAGGAGAAATAAATGGCATTTGGGGTGGTTTAGGTGTAACAGGGTTATGGTACATTGCTAGTGAGTAATCCCATGTTGGGGCCAAGTACCCTTTAACTGTTCGTATTTTCCTTCTAGGTACTCAGTGCCGTTTTTACTCCAAACATGTTGCATTGCGTGAGTATCTCACCTGACATGAACATGTATCTTAACTTGGATGTCAGAGGTAAAGGCAATGGAGGAGGGCATTTTGACTGGTGATATGATTTATCAGTGTGACTGACCGCCAGACCCAAACTTGCAAATATTTCTAACTAAAAATGTATTTCCTCATGTGCTTTTGTTGGAATATGCCATTTGTTGTTATTCCTATTTCTTTGATATATGTCCTTTCATTCCATCACTCATATGCATATCTGCTGTCTGAAAAATAGTTAATCTTTTCTGAATGGGATCATTTATGGAGGTAGGATTGCTCTGAGTTGGCATAATGGCCGTACTTTCATATCGATTCTGTAGTCTAGAGTTCTGGGTCGAATGCTTCATAACTAATGTTTCAAAATGGATGGAGTATCGAGGCCAATCCAGACAATGTCAAGTTTGGAAGCCTCAAGGGACAATATTTGCTATACGCGACGGTGGGGTGATCGGTAGTATCCCATTCGGTTGCACATGAGTGTGTCTATTAACTCGGTTGTCGGAAGTAGAGATGATGTTATTGTTGTGTCACCATTGCCATTCTTGTTCTTGTTCAAGTTGAATGCCTTGATACCACGTCTATTATCATGTTTACAATCGACTGGGCAGGGCGTTGTATGTGTCCGGTGCTTCCATGCCTTGTCTAATCTGTATCTTGGCCTGAGGTTTACGGTGGAACCAAAAGTTATTGCATATTCATACCCAGGAGCAAGGTCTGGGGCTGTTCTTTTAGAGTACGTCTACTCGAGCACTACGTGTAGATTAAATTGCGGAGTTTGGCAACCGATGCAGCAAATGCCCACGGTCTTCATGGCGCTGCGGCGCAGCCGCTACTACACCGAAGTCAGCGATGCAAACTTCTGACGAATTTACGGTCGTTTCCCGCCGGATTGAAACTCTGACCAATGTACTTCAGCATATGCAGCACAGGAAACCTCCCAGAAGCAGTAAAGATAACGTCCCACTTTTACTACGCCATTTTGCCACCCTCTTAACATGTGGAGGCAAAGAGGAAAAAGATGGGAAGAGTGCCATTGCAGTTACAGGCAGTACTGAAGCTGGTGGTAAAATAAAGACTTTGATTGCAATGCAGAATCCTGGCCCTTCCGATCAATCGACCAGGGGTTGTCTAACCTTGAAGAGAGCGGAAATGGAAAGCAGGTCCTTTGATCAAGTCGTTAGTGGGTACGCCGGAATTTGATTGCCTTCAATGATTTGAGCTGAATCATCTATGAGGCAGTGATCCGGACCCGAAAAACCTACTGCAGCATATCGCAGACCTCTGCCGAGCGCTAACCACGTGTGATCCGGATAACGTTGGTCAGTTCGCAGCACTACAAGAATTCGTCATCGCCCGTTGCTATCGCAAGCTTCGTGTACGGTTCAATCAATTTGACAAATTATTCAATGGACGGTTCCTCGAGATCGTAGAAGAATGGAAAGCCGAGGGAGAAGAGTTAGACCAGCAATGGGTCAATGTCCCAAAGTGGCTTTATGATCTCTTGCCCGAGGAATATAGCATGAATGAACAGACGTCTACTGTTCAGGGAGAAACAGTCGTTCAATGGGAATTCTCGGATAGTAACAAGCGGATTTGGGTCATATTACTGGCGAAAATATTATCTCCCTTACGTGATGCCTTCAATGCTGCCGACGAAGTCAGGAATAGGGCTATGACCGAGAAAAAGATAGGCCGGCCTGTAGAGGGAGAAAGGGAAGCTTATTCAATAATAGATTCATGGCTTCGACGTCTGTTCGTCTATGTCCAGAGTCAACAAAATGTGATCTCAACTTTACTAACTCAAACGAATCTCGAGCATTATCTCAGAGCCCAAGCCACATCCCAACTGAATCGTAGGCAGCTACTATCGTATTTATGTACGTGCTGTGACTAATCCAACCTCGCCCCCCTCCCTAGGCTGGAAAGAAGGTAGGGTATACTCATAGTACGCACGTGATTCTATCTCGTGAACGCTGCCTTGCAGAAATAGAAGAAGAATCCGCCGACATGGTCCGTGAAGAAGAAGAAAGTTTTGGCGAATACCTATTGCGATCCTTGCGAATGATTGTCGCATGGCATGCCTCTCTGTATGGCCTTATGAAGAGGTCGCATGATTTATTACGGGATGTTGACGTCGGAGTGGTTGAGTTTCCATACCATGCACCAAACCCACTGAAAATCGATGACATGAAAAAAGAACTTGTCATGCGGCTCCCTAACGCGCCTCTTGATGTCTTTGAGAAGAATTTTCCCGATCCCGAGGATTTTCATGGGACTGTTCATGCCGAAGCCGCACTCATGGGAATGTTAACATACTTCTCCCCAGGCTATCAAGGCACCGACCATAAGGAAGATATTATCAACCAGGAGGCACTGCGGAAAATATTTCTTCTCGTATGGTTTCTGTTTGTCACCATGATCTCTAATGACTTATGATCAACTAGTCAGCATTTGAGAAGTTTATTGCAGTTGAGAAGAAGTGTTGTTGGTGCTGCGATAGGCTAAGATACCATCTTGACAAACATCTTGGTCCAGAGTTCCAGCTTCCCGGTACACATGGTGTAGTATTTGCATGGATTCCACCCAAAACTGGGGTTAGCTTATCCGTGTTGAAAGCCTTGGAGTCTGACTTGTGGAACGAGTTATACTGGGCTCTAAGGGAGAGAATACCAACCCCCCCTTCGCCGCGGAGCCCCCGCACAAACTTTTGGATTGAAGATGACTTCGATGAGGACACTTGATTTCGTAAACGGACTATGTGACTGTATACAGTGTTAATTTGTATCGTGCATCGTTCCTTGGGTTCTGGCTGTGCAATAACGAACAAGGCTATCGTTATACGAGCCCCCACAGGATAGGTTATTGAGGTGATAATATATATGTAAGTGGCGAGACTGAATCGTGTCCATAAACGTGTTTTGCGAGATAATTTCCTGCTCTATATAGAGTGGGGGCGGACACGTCCGGGAGCAGCAAAATGGTCCAAAAATCGCAACAAAACAATCGAGCACACAGTAGAGTTAATAACACAGCTTTCCTTCTCACATTGACGAAAGTGGCTGACTGTTACATAAATACTTTCCTTTTGCTAGTCACAAGCAATTTTTGAACAAATCACACTCTGTGGGCGACATCTGTCCTCACATCGGGAACCGTCAGCCGACATCCTGCTGTAAACACAACGCCCGCACTGGGTGGTCGGTCGTATTTCACTGGCTATGGATGTTAGGGGCTTCGCCGACCATGCGGCTGACAATAAAGCAACCTATAATACGCTAGCGCGCGTCAGTCTCCTTTTACTATCCCCCACATTCATGTCTACATATCACATTATGCACACTGTCGCATCTTCCACTGTTAATGTTGGCGCTGGTCGTCAAACTTTTGCATCAATGCTTAAAAGTATTCCGCGCACTGGCGTTGTTAACGAATCCACAAGCCTCGTCCGTGATTATTTTGCAGACAATATGCCGCTCGTCGGACCGCCAGTGCCAAGCCAGGTAAGCACGCACGAACAGGAAGAGATGGCTACGGGTCCCGGTGGCGACAAAGTTCATACTCCTATCCGCAAGCGTGTGGGTGCGTTTAGCAAGGCGGTGCGTTTGTAATACCTGGTTTTCGCCACTGGTTGAATCTGTCATTTTGCAGATGGCTGTCAAAGTCCAGGCTTCCTTGCTCACACGCGTTTGGACTGCTATCAAACTGGCTGGCCTTGCTGTGTTCGAAGATAAAAAGATGCTTGTCTCCGACGAGTCGTTTGTTTTTGTCTGCCGTACTCCAGAGAGAAACACCAAGTTGACGAGTCCACCACCAGTCCAATGTAGGAGGAAGGTAGCGATGCTTGCCTCGGAAGAGTCGTTCGTCATCGTTTGCAGTACTCCTGAACGAGCGACAAAGATGACAAGTCCACCACCGGTTCTGCGTAAGAAAGTGGAATGTGACGAGGTCTCCGACGAGGATAAGGAGGAGTATGCTGCATGGGTGAGGAAGAGGGTCGAGGAGATGAGGATGCAAGCCAGCTATTAAGCTGGCTTGTTGGGAGGGGGAGGGGCTGCAGGTTTCATTCCATTTTACTCTCTTTTCTTTACCTCTTCGCGGATTTAGCTGACGTGTAGCTCTCTAGGTATTCCAGTTCCTTTCTTTTCAGGCTTTCCCTTGCTCATGCCGTCGCCCGCCCGTTCGCCCATACCCCTGGACCCTTTGCTATAGATGGATGGGAACAAGGTGCGTCTCAGGGAGGGTGGAGAAGTTAGCCGACTCTAGCCTCTTTTCCTCGTGTTTCCCTTGTCGCGGGCCCTGGGCTTAGACCCCGCATATATTGAGATTATCTCTTTGTATGCGGTGTGTCGACCAAAAACACGAAAATAAATCTCCAAGAAAAGTCACGAAGGCTAATATGATGTGAGTACGACTATATTCTGGTCGATCTGTTGGAGAATTAATGTTTTCATAATCTTGTATCGGCGATTGTCCCAGACGATGAAATGGTTGATGGGCTTTTAGGAGGCATGTCTTTCTTAGTACATTCTCTTGTACGCTGTTTTTCCCCGCCCGCATCTTTGAGGGGTTTAAGTACCACAACTAATATTATATGCGTTTTAAATTAAAAAAAAAAAAAAAGAAATGGTTGATGAAGTTACTTTGATGGCTATGTCCTGGATGCATTTCTGCCATGTATTAACTGTCATTATGTAAATTCCAATTATTCCAAGTCAAATTCCATTGCGGGCAGAGTAGGGATATACCGCCAGGGCCCTGGGGTTTTGCTTTGGAGGCTTGTTAGCGGCAAAAAACCGTGGGATTCAGAATAACCGGGAGAATAACCGGGAGCACGCGCTCTTCATCGGAGGGCGTAGTTGCCCTCATGGATCTAAACCTCTTGGAAGTTGGCCGAACAAATGAATACGTCCACTCCGACGAGGAAATTCGAGTAATCAGGCAGTCTCTTCGGGAAGCGGAAGAGGAACTTCAGAGGGTGGTCGACTACGCGTTACCGCACCGGCAAGACGCCCTCAGGGAGCGGGTCGATCGCTACAGAGTCGCAACTGCTCCTCATAAAAAGCTTCCTGAACATATCTGGCGTTCGATATTTAGGTGGTACGTCCCACTTGACGCACCTGTAATTCCTGGCCCCGACGCACGGCCATGGTTAACGTTGACACGTGTGTGTCGGACATGGCGGCAGATTGCCTTGGAAAGGTCGGGGATGTGGAGCGGCATTTCTTTTGTAGTTCGACATGACTATATGCGCGGACTGCAAATCGCACGAGAGTGGTTCGAACGCGCCGGTACCTTCCCCCGATATCTCAAACTACGTCGTGCTGCTATTTTGCACGCAGATGGTTGGGCCGACGATATCATGCGCCTCTTGATAATCCCTTATCAATATGGACAGTTGAGCCTCGCTCTGCCTTTTAGGCACATCCAGCAGATCTTTGCCTTGATGGATTCAGCGTTGGGTTCACTCAAGACCCTAGCACTCTCTGTAGACACGCAGTACCCTTCTCCTGACGAGGAGGAATGGCCTGCGATGTTCTTTCCGTCTACACGTCTGCCGAATCTTCGTTACCTTACTATTACAGGTGCATGGGACGCCCGGCATGTTGCTTCCGTTTTGTCAATGTCCGGTAATACGTTGCGTCAACTTCATCTGGACTACATTAAGATTTCGATCTCATCATTCTTGTTTATCCTGCGTCAATGCCCACTCCTCGAATACTGTTTTCTGTCCATTAACGGAACTGAAGAACAGCCTTACGTCTCTATACCATGCATCTCGTTGCCATGCTTACGCGATCTGTACCTCAATTTCAGTGCTGGGAACGCGGCAGATGTGGCTTTCAGCGTTTTGATAACTCCCAAGCTGCACGTGCTTGATATTAAACCCCTACTACCGAGCAGCCCTCCATTGGAGTTTCATTCATCTACATTAACCGAATTTCTCCAGCGATCTAAACCACAAACACTTACTTCCTTGTCAATGGGTTATTCTCTTTTCCCATATTATATCGGTGAATGGTTATGTCATGTGCCAGCTATCCAATCACTCCGATTAAGAGGACAAGTCGTATTGGATGATCGCAGTGCAGGGGAAGTCGCTGCAAGCAAGGTTGCGTCTATCTTACAGTGTTTGATCATCTACGATCCAACGCCGCGATCTGACGTGGAAAAGATTCTTCGGATGGTCGAGCTTCGAAACCGTAAAGCAAGAACGAGCAAAAACTGCGAGGCTATCAGGACAATCAAGATACATAGTAGCAGCATGTTGGACAACGAGCTGTTAGACCTGATGAGAACGCTCTCATTAATGGGAGTTAACGTAACGGTTTGGAGTGTTGGCTGGTGACGTTAAGAAATACGGCTTTTCGTGTCCATCACATTTCCGTTAATCGCGGCAAAGTCACGCTTCTCCATAACGACTGACCTTTACACACTTATCGGTTGGGCCAATCGAAATCAAAGGTCAGAGGCACCACGAATTGGATTCAGCCAGGCCCCTGACTGAGGCCTTTCCTTAGTAAAGGCTTGGGAGATCGTCGCATAGCACAAGATGATTGCTTGTAGTCCCACCGCGGCATCGTACAGACCAGTTTTAACGCCCTCTCCGAGCTAAGCTCCATATTCGTACCCTCCAGGTAGTGACAATCAAGTGCTCGATTCACAACTCCTTCGGGTCAATCTAAATGTCTATGAATCAATGGTCACGGGTTCGCCCTCTACCAACCAAGCACCGACATGAATATGTCGGGTATGTTATTTTTTCACTCCCAGCAGGGTTCAACTGGATTCATTGTAGTTCCAACAAATGATCGTCCCAGTCTCGACCGGAGACTAGGGGTGCCAACGAACCCCTCCGAGCGTCTGATTTGACGTGCTTTATCGGCTGCATCAGCTTATTAGATTACTCCCAAGCCTTGGCGTGTAAGTGTGATTTTAATGAGGGATGAAGGTATTGTAGGGCTGGCCGTTCTTACACTAGTGGTGGATTCTGGCGCCCCTTGCTAAGTCTCGGAACTATTGTAGGCAGAATCAAAGTCAGAGGGGGACGTCGTCCTACAAAGCTTGGACACAATCCAACCAGTTCCAGATCGGATCCTAAAGACGAACAACGATCACACGGGTATTACCTACAATATATCATAGCCAATACCAGACACCAGAACACATTACAACACTTATTATGGTATAGAGCTCTATCCATATTCGGAGTACAACAATCAAATATGATAACATGACCATTGTTGTCGTCGTAATGTCGTGATTTCGTGATTTTAGATGGTCCGCATACATCGTGTAGTCATGGCCCAACATACCTCGGGCCATCATCTGTCATCATCAGGAAGTGGGACCGTCGCCAATCGAGGTGCGTAGGTCGTCGTATCCCTTCGTCTTCGTCTAGCTGATGTCGCTGACGCCATTGACGGCGTTGGAGACAGCGGGGCCGAGGCCAGGGTCGGTGTAGAAGTCGCCGATCCTGATACTGGTACTGGTACTGGTGCAGGAACAGGGGTTGTATAAGGTGAGGGGGGAACAAACGGTACCGTCGCCGACGCAGGCGAGTACATAACCATTCCGTTCATCGGTACCGGACTCATCATGGGCATGGATATAACGGGTGAAGTTGCAGGATAGATTTGCCCGTGCCCATGTCCGTATGTGTATGGGTATAGTGAGTTATTCGTGTTTTGTATCGTGGAGGGTGTTGGGGACGGAAACGATGCGGAAGCAGGGAACTGGGGAAGGGGGGATAAGACCGAAACATAGCTAAACGACGAATAGCCTGAGGAAGAGTAGGTCTGAAAAGGTTGTTGCTGTTGCTCTGGACGGATGGCAACTGGTGCGGATTCTGATTGCAAAAAAGCGGGGGATGAAGGGATAGGCGTGGGCGTTGACTGCGACATGGTAGGAGATAAACTTGAAAGAGTGGGTGTCGACTGCACCGTGGTTGCAGATAAGGTTGACAGAGTTGGCGTTGACTGCGAGGTGGTAGGAGATAATGGTACAGAAGCAGTCGAACGCGGCGAGCCTGGCCATTCAGGAGGAATCCAGGTACTGGGTATGAGTGCTATAGGTAGTAACCACGTCGCCGTCAGGATAACCCCATATCCTACCACCAGGTGCGTCAGAAAAATGAAAAATACTCATCCAAACAATGGGTAGACGTACCTTCATCATAACTCCTGACTGTACCCCAACTCCAGGACAAAATACCACCCAGGTATCCCAAGTAAGGTACGAGACCCTGCAGTATGATAATCACAGGACGAACGGTAGGAGGAAGGACGTTGACAGGAAAATTAGTAAAGAACCATGTAAGAGCAGCAGTGAGCAAAGCCCCACGTCGGCTTGTCTCTATTGACGTCGAATCGAGAGCGTCGAGGACGGGTGGAGGGACGTAGCTAGCAAAAAAGAAATGTTAATATGCCTGGGATAGTAACTATAAACGAGAAGAACACACATTCTATATCCCCACCACATCGTTTCGAGCGACAGTTGGGTACGTGACGGTACCCAAACTCGACGTCTACGAAGCCGTACTTGGGCTTGACGGGGTGAAACAGGCGTTTGTTCTTGGGGTGAGATAGTCCTTTGGGCCCGCTCCGTATTTGGTGCTGAGTTTGCTGATTGCGTAGAGTCATTCCCTGCATTCGGAGACGAAAACCAGGAAGAGAGTGGCCATAAACTCGACCAGCTCCAACCACTTCTTGGTTCACTTTGTTCTGGGGGCTGGGTAGCTCCTCCTACAAGGCCTGGTACAGGATGCTGTACGGACTGACCCACTTCCTCTTCGTCAGTTTCCTCTTCATGAACAGCAACAACCGAAACAATCTCCTCCGAATCCGCGATAGACACAAGAGAAGTCGGTGTAGGCATTAGCGGTGAATACATCATAATGCTCGTGTCATCACCACTATCATCGGCTGCCTCTTCAATCTCTCTGATCCCATCGCTTCCGTACGCAGCAGACGCAGAACCAGCAAGGACAGAGGAAATGGAAGACATAGCCGGAGACACAGGCCATGAACGCGGACTTGCTGGGTATCCATTTACCGATTCCTGTCTTTCCCTCGAACCCTCACCGGTAACTCTGCTAAGTCTCCTGGCGCGTGCTCTGGGCGACCCGATTTTGTCGAGGATGTTGAATATACTTTGTCGACGGGCAGGCGACATAGGTGTAGGTGTAGGTGTAGCTGTCGGTGTATGCACCCGACTTCCATTCGTGTTGGGGGTAGGAACACGAAGAGGGACGTCCATAGGTACCGCGCTCGGCACTAAAGAACCATTCATGAAAACAGGACTTGAAAGAAGAGCAGCGAGTTCGGCGTCAGCAGGAGAGGAAGGGAGGGGTGCAGAGTAATAGGACGTCTGTGAGGAAAGCGAAGAGGCGGGGCTCTGACGGGGATCAGCAAGCCCATTGAGAGATGTCGGGCTAAAGATGGGTGAGACTGGAAACTGGTGGTGTGATTGAAGTTGAGGTGGTAATAATATCGAGGGCGAGAGTGGCGTTGGCGATGTATCTGGCGTCGGCAAAGGTTGGAAATTGGGAGCCGGGCTGTTCACTGGGTGTAGGTCCAGCAAAACCCTCAGTCTCTGTGCTAGACTGAGAGTGCTAGTGTTATCGTCGTTGGCAGAGGCGCCATTGCCAGTGCCCGTATCGGCGTCTGATGGTTGTTTTCGCTTGCTCGTACTCCCCACCTTCCATTTGTCAAACAGACGGCCCGCTTTGCTACTACTGTTGTTGCTGCTTGACTGCGACGATAACCTACGTTGCTGCTTGTCGTCTGAGGATCCATCGCTCGGTGTAGGTGCAACAATGCGATCTCGAACGTGGGAGTTGGAAGAAGACACGGGCATTCACCCCGACATATCTCAGGTTCGCCCAGTTATCTTCCTTGATGTGCTCATTGCTGAGGACGGCACAGATAGCAGACTCGGAAGCGGGTGTTGCTTTGCAACCAAGTTTGTCCGACCACCATCGCCTCCGCTATTTGAGTCTCAATTTCCCTTCCCTAAGGGCCCAAGTCCCCGGCCATGACCACAGCAGTCCTATCCTGCACAGAGCTTCTAGACATCATATGCCAGCACTGCGATAGGCATACGCTCACGCAGCTGTCAACTACAAACCGCTGGATATCATACTCGGCTTTGGACGTGCAGTGGTCATCCGTTGAAAATTTGGGCCCGCTAATCCGTTGCATGCCTGAAGATCTCTGGGAGGAACGATTTTTGACCATGTCAGGGGGAAGATGGTCATATGAACCCAATATATACACAAATATGAGGCGGTTGGTGCGTCCTGTTTCGTTTGCAAAGGAATATACTCTAAAAGAACGTGCTAGTCCTTCCATCGGCCGATACGGAAAACAGATTGGGAGAGATTCCTCCTCAATTCGGTTCGTGTTCGGACCGTTGGATTGATTTCCGGGAACATCTCATACGACATCGAATCGGACACATACTGGGCACTTTGCAGGGCTGCAATAGACAACGACAACTTAAAGTTACTCCCTCATGTCCAGCAATTCGATGTGCGACTGCTTTCTATGTATCACGACAACCGCAACGAGCTGGCCTCTCCCTATATCCACTGCTTTCTCTCGTCAACAATTACAAAAATAGGTATCGACCTATCGACTAAATCGCGGCTTACCATGATACCCACACTGATTGAGCAGTGTCCATTTGTCGACGAAGCAGTCTTGGTTGGATTAAAAGGAAATCAAAACGACGAGGGGGTGGAATTCGTCAAGGCTGTTAACCTCATGCGCCACTGGCCACACCTGCAAGCATTATTTGTCAGAGATGTCCATCCAATGGCAGTCCTCGCGCTCTCGTCCTTCCCCTACTTAAAAGCCCTGCAAATTGAAGGAATCAAAAGCGACGACTACCGGACATTATCACCTTCACCACCACCACCACCACCACCACCACCACCCACAACCTTGCCTAACCACGGCTTTCCCCACCTCCAACATCTTATCATCGACGACTACACGAAGTCGAACTTCATCTTCCAACTAGTCAACAACATGCACCAAACCCCGTTGGTCTCCTTAGAAATTCACTTCTGGGACCTGATACCATTAGATCGGTGGCTCGAACTCGTCACTATAATTGTACGCAACATTCACCCCGAGTATCTCCAAAGCATCTCCATTTACTTCGGAGTCGGGCAAAAATTCTCTGACCCTGTATCCATCAAAACGGTAGGCCCATTATTGGACTTTACCCATCTCAAATACGTATTTTTCATGAGCCTACTCGGAAATAACCCTGATGATGAGACAGTGGATGCGATGGCGCGTAGCTGGAACAACCTGGAAAACTTTGGAATAGAAATGTTTTCGCGGTCACCACCACGCGCAACATGGAAAAGCCTTATATCCCTTGCGAAACACAGCCCGCAACTAGAAACGTTAGCGTTACAATTTGACGCTACGACAATATCCAAGCAAATATTTGACCAGAAGCACCCACAATCGGCACCATGGAAAGACATTCGTAATGAGACACTTCGAGTGTTGCATGTTTATCGTTCGCCAATAGAGTGCCCGAACGCAGTCGCGCAGTTTATATCACAAGTATTCCCAAACGTAGAGACAATTAACGTTACCCTTCCTTCACTGGTGATGGATCCGGGGTGGGATAATATGAGTGGAAAGTGGGCGGAGGTGGAGAGATTGCTCCATGCATCGAGGAAGTAGGTTTCTTTACCCAAGGCATCGCTGTTCGGAACGCTAGGCTAACCTTGCTGTTATGCAATCACATCTTGTACGCTCTCTAGGCCGCCTTTGTGAATAGGACATTGTTCCCATTGCGTAGTTACAACCCAGGTCTATTTTACATTACGGTAACTGTTAGTGAAAAAAACCACTTAGCTCTACGCCCTCATGCTATATCTTTCCCCAAATAGGCCCTCTTCCATTGCCTTGATATGTGTCCAGGGATTCAATGACCGAAAAGGAGATGAACAAATAAAGTCACTCACGCGGAGCAATTTGCTTCGAAGTTAAACGAGACATTGCCACACCACCTGCGGAAGCAAATCATGATTCTCGAACAGACCGACGTGCGCAAATTCAAGATCACAATCACATACCCAGCAGATACCATTTTTTTTCAGTCACGTCCTCACCGCATATTTTGTAGACATGACCCTTCGTATTACCGAGTCTATTTAATAGTAAGCACCGAAGGAAAAATGTGGAAAGAACGCACCCAGCTGCAAAAACGACGAGATCCGCAGGAAGCTCACTACCATCCTCGAATACAATTGCCTTTTCTGTAAATCCTTTGATTGAACTATCGTTCTTGAGCTTTACTTTGCCATCTGCAAAAAGATGACTGCTACCCGTGTCTATCCAAGATTGTAGGTGTGTGGTGTCAGCGAATATACAAAGACAACCCGCCACACAGTACGTACCAACATGGAACCTCCCTTGTGCAGAGAACACAAGGAAAAACCCCGTATCCTGACATCCGAGATTAGTTTTGAATCCACGTGCATGTAAGGCATCTAAAAGGTCCCTAAACAGTTATGAGCAGTAGCATTAACGAAGATGTTGAGGTGACGGACTTATCAAGCTTTGCAATTTGTCCGGCAGATTACTGCATAAGAGGAAGGCGCATAAAGTTTGGGAGGGACGCATTTATTCGGTCAATCAAGTACGTTGGAGGACCGCCTTCGCGAAGGAAAGCTATAAGAGATGTAATGGAAACTGGTGGCACCCATTTTTTGCTGTTAAGATATACGTAGGGCCTCGTTGGTACATCGTTACATCTGCTCAGTAATGCATCGAGTACAGCGACGCAACATAATTTAAAGGCACACCAATCCCCTCTTCATAGAGGTCTTGCGCGATATCGTGGGCTAAGATACTGTGCGTTAGGGGGATGCCTTAAACCAAGAACAAGTCCATACCAAATGTTCCGGAGCCAATGATAACAACTTTCTTCCCAATATGATCGGATCCACGTTTGAACTGAGTTGAATGTAATATTTGGCCCTTAAATGCTTCCTGTACAGGACCATTTAGTTTACCGAGTGACATACAACAGACAGCCTTACTTTACCAGCAATGTCAGGGATGTTGGGTTCAATGCCTCCAAAACCGGTACCAAATATAACGTGCTTGACATCAAGGACACGCTCAGAGCCATCTGCGCACTTAACGGTAACATCCCACTTCTTGGAGACAGGATCTTGCGATACCTTTAACACGGTCGATGACGTCCAAACGTTGAGTTCGAGTGCTTCCGCATAAGCTTCGAGCCAATTTGCAAACTGTGGATAACGTTAGACTTCTCTATAGCAGCGGGAAGCTCCGTACTTGGGGTGCTGGTGAATGTAACGGCCAAGTTGATGGAAATCTATGTAGTGGTGAGTATGACTAAACATAACCATTTATATGTAAACTGACGGTAGATAAGATATCCCTAGAAATGACTCCGTAAAAACGACATTGTATGAGGTATACAAACTGGTACTCACAGATGCGGTCAATGGAGACACAGTAAATTATATCTCTTCCTCCGACTATCACCCAAACTTTCGACAACAAGGGTAGGAATATCATAGTACTTGAGCCGTGCTCCAGTATTCTCTCAGAAACCATGTAATTCTTCCAGGTTTGTAAAAACAGTGTACCCCTTCCAGTCCCCGCTCGATGTCGGCACCAAGCGAAAAACTCCAATTCCAATCCCAACGTCCGTCTCGAAAACGAAAACAGCTCGAATCCACATCACGTCCTTGGCGATTGGTTGGAGCATTACGTGTTGGGATATAATTTGAATCCCCTTGGGTGTGTGGACCCAACGCGATCACGAAGGAAAGTCGCGACAGCAGGCAAACCTCGAAAGGTACGGAAATCCCAGGTGAGAGCAAGCATGTCACGCCACCAGCAGTCCTCTATGAAGAGGCTCTCTAAGACTCCGAGATTGTTCGACTCTATCGCCTCAGCAAGGATATCCAACCAGTCTAAAGCGATCTTCTGCGCATCAACGTTTTTTGAGATGGTCGCATTGAGACTCGTTAGGGTAGGAAGGGGAGAAACAAGTATCTTGTAGGGATCGATGGCCATAGTTTCGTATTCTGTAATGCCTTCAGGTATTTATGCCCTTCCAGGTGGAGGGCACACAACATGTGCCGAGTGGAAATGCAATCAGCGTAACTGTCATTATAATTTACGAATTGATACGATATGAATACTCTCTCTCACAGATCACCAAAAAAAAGTGCACCAAGCTCGGAAGTGTGAGCCCTTCTTATGCATAAGAAGAAATAGCATGACACGCCCTACGCACGGATTTAACACGTTTACTTGGTCTAGGCAGCAAGAAAAAGCAAGTTTTATAAACGAGAAAGGGGGGGGGTCGCATCGCCTACCTGAAATAGCTCTCTCGTACAGCAAGCGCGCCCATGTCAGCACATATATGTGCATACGCGTTATTTCAGGCCTTCCAAATAGATGCGCACCACGGCCAGGTGTTTACCCCATCGCGTCATGAAAACGCGCGTAAGGCCGGCAGCGACTATTCACACTGATTAGGATAAGCCCTATCCTTTTGGGCTTCCCAAGTTTCAGGACATCAAGGCCAGCGCGCAATTCGATGACAGGCCTACAGTGGGCTTGGACCTGCATGCAACTCGTTCCCCAGTCTCAGAGGTTACTAGATGGAAGACTCCATAGCCGTAAGAATGACATTCGCTGGTACCAGGCACAGGCCGCTCTCAAGTCAATGGGGAGCATGACGTGATTATGGAAACTTCGACCGCGCTGGCAATCAGATTGCAATGTGGACGAGATGGGGTGGAGCAAACTCTCCAATGGCCTCGTGACGACGTCGAACACCTTTTCATACAACAAGTCCAAGTCTCAGAACTTTGGTGAAAATGCCGCCGCAAGACCTAGCAACGCCCGTACAGGGAAATCCGGATCATCGCATCCGATCCTGGCAAGCCAACCAGATCTAAAATAACCGTAGATCATGATCACGCCAGCATATGGATCAAATAACGCCATCGCTGAGCAAGCAACTTTGGAGTCTAAGAAACATTTATAACCCCACTCGCAGGAGTTGTGCTTTCAACCTACAACAATGTCCGAAAAGCGTTTCCTGCTCTACGCTGCGCCCACACCTAACGGCTACCCGATATCTGTCTTCTTGGAGGAGCTCAAGGCAGTCTATCCGGACATTGAATACGAGTATGTCAGACATTTACCCAAACACCACTTGCCGCTGACACCAGTTGCCAAGTGTCGAGTTGATCGAAATCTGGGGAACGAGGCACAAAGTTAGTCGTTCATTGTTTCTCGCTCGTTGCCCTAGCTCAACTGATGTGCTTTAACAGGAACCGTGGTACATCAAGATGAATCCCAACGGTCGTATTCCTGTTCTCGTTGACCGCTCTCGAAACAACTTTACCGTCTTCGAGACATCCGCCGTCCTCTTATATCTCGCCCAACACTATGACAAGGAGCACAAGTTTAGCTTTCATCCCACCAACGACGCGGACGAATATAGCGTCTCGCTGCAATGGCTTTTCTTCGCTGTTAGTATTTCTAATCAAGTCCTAACTACGCACACATTAACTAGCGATGCAGCATGGTGGCATAGGTCCTATGCAAGGACAGGGTTAGTTTATCCAAGTTTATTTTGCGAAAGTCTTATCTAACAATGACCTGCAGCCCACCACTTCTTGCGCTACTCGAAAGAGGACCTTGCGTACCCCAAGAAGAGTATGTTCCCCCAATGTCCCCCCTGGTGTATTGACCACGCGTTTTACAGGGTACGTCGAGGAAACTAAACGTCTCTATGGCGTCCTGGAGATCCGACTTAAAGATCGTGACTACCTCGCTGGTCCCGGCAGAGGTAATTACACTATTGCGGACCTCAAAGCATGGCCCTGGTACGTAACTAGAAAAAGACGTGCTGTAGAAGCACATTGATCCCGGTACTCCTTGCAGGGTGAACAGGCATTCTTACGCTTCAATTGAGACGTTGGACGAGTGGCCGAACGTTAAGGTAAATTTACAAATATTTCCTTCTTGAAGCAGGGTTTAATTGCAATCCATGTTTAGGCTTGGTTGGCGCGTGCGGTAGAGAGGGATGCCACTAAGCGCGGTCAAGATATTCTCAACCCACCGAAGTAAGCCGGAAGTGGAATTGTACACGTAGAAGATAAGACATAGGTGTATGGAATAAGAAGTTTGTAAATTATGCAGAAGGATTGGTCCCGAAGCTATCCTTATCAATGATCAGTCTATGGTTGTTATAGCTAGTGATCTATGAACAAAACCCCAGCTGCACTTCCGAAAGGACGCAGTCTAGGCGGAATTCCGAGGCAGGTCGAGACCCATCGTCCTCTACCGCAAGGCATACAGGTGTTGGTGTTATGGCGGAGAAGCCGGCGGAATAATATACTATGACTAACGTGCTGCGTAAGCTTCAGGAAAACTAAGTGTTACTCCGAGGCGGAATAATCTTAAAGAAATGTAATCACATCTACCGAAGAAACGACGGAGCCATGGTGGAAAGCAGCAAGAAGTGATAGTGATCGTGACTGGCGCGGATCGATAGTACACCGCTGATGGATAGGTAAGCAACTGGGGTGAGCACAAAGCGATATGACACAAGGCTCGTCGATAACGGCATTGCTGAGCAAGCAACTTGGAGTCCTATGAGCACTTATAAAGCCCTGCATAGAAACTGCGTTTCCAAGGTACGATAATGTCTGAGAAACCCTTCTTGCTCTACAACGCCGCCACACCTAATGGCTACCCGATATCCATTTTCTTGGAGGAGCTCAAGGGAATCTATCCGGGCATTGAATACGAGTGCGTCAGTCATCTCTGCAAACGCTACTTATGGTTGACACTATGCTATCAAGTGTCGAGTTGATCGAAATCTGGGGGGGGAGACACAAGGCTCGTTGTTCGCTGTTGCCTATAGCCTACCCAAGCTTAGCTGATACACTTCAACAGGAACCGTGGTTCATCGAGATGAACCCAAACGGTCGTATTCCCGTTCTCGTTGACCGTTCTCGAAACAACTTTACTATCTTTGAAACATCTGCCATCCTCTTATACCTCGTCCAACATTATGACAAGGACTACAAATTTGGTTTCCATCCCATCAACGACGCGGATGAATATAGTGTCTTGTTACAATGGCTTTTCTTCGCTGTCAGTATCTCTACCCAAGTTTTATTGCGCATGCACTAACAAGTGATGCAGCATGGCGGCATAGGTCCTATGCAAGGACAGGGTTAGTTTATTGAGGTTTATTTTACGAGAGTTTTATTTAATGCTGACCTGCAGCCAACCACTTTGTGCGTTTCGCGCCGGAGGACATCCCGTACGCCAAGAAGAGTATGACCACTGTCCCCTCATGCCTCGTATGGTCTATTGATCGCGCATTTTATAGGATACGTCGAGGAGATTAAACGTCTCTATGGCGTCCTAGAGATCCGGCTCAAGGATCGTGACTACCTCGCTGGTCCCGGTAGAGGTCACTACACCATCGCGGACATCAAAGCATGGCCCTGGTACGTAGCTAAAAGATGAGGCATCATGGAAACGTGCTGATGTTGGTTCACGCAGGGTGAACATACACGCTTTCTCTTCAGTCGAAACACTGGATGAATGGCCGAACGTAAAGGTAATTTCACAAATTTCTCTTTTGGCGCGCATTAAGATTTAATCGTGATCCGTGTTTAGGCCTGGCTGGCGCGTGCCCTGGAGAGGGAAGCTACTGCGCGCGGACGAGCTGCTCTCAACCCGCCGAAGTAGGCTGAAAGTAGAATTGTACATGTAAGACGTAAAGGTATAAGTATACGAAATAGTGTAGAGATAGATTTGAGAGGCGGGGTGTTTCAACAATAATACACACTTTATTCCTGCGTTACGAGCACTTTTAAATACATGGCACATGGATACCGGATCACGAGCCTCGGAGAACGGCTCTCTCTGAGCATGTGTCCCCATCTCCTAAATCACCTCGTCGTCATCCTTTCCACCTTCCATCCTTTGCCCATCACCTGTCCTGCGCGGCGGGGCGATGGCCGTGCCCGCCGCCGTTGTCTTCATCGGCTTATCTATCCGTTCGTCCGACTCCAACGAATAGGATTGTAATTGTGCTGGGGGGTTGATCTTGAAACTATCCTTATCAGTATTGGACTTGTTAGTTCGTTGTCGTAACCTGACGAGCCTGACGCTTTCGGAATAGCCGGGAAGGGCATGGGTTCTTTTAGGCAAGTCTGCCCTATACAAGTAGTAGTAAGTTTATTGGGGGTTCTTATCATGATATCTATGATTGTTGTACGCAGACCTCCTAGTGTATGCATTCGATGGGGGCAACATACTTTTGTGAGATTTATCCTCTTAAGTACTTGAAAAGTCAACCTGCGTACTAACGTGTAACATGCCGTGCCTTTGCGTTTTATTTGTAGTTTGATCGATGAACTACTGCAAGTGTGATATGTGATGGCGTATAGCAGGAGCATACAGCACATTTTGGATTAGCTCTTCGTTTTTGCTCTCTATTCCTTAACATAAACGCCCTGACCCCATTCTGTCCTTGCGCGGGTTTGTGTCTACTTCGGACGTCACCGAGGGTTTACAGTGCTACAATCTCTTCAGTAGTAGAGGCCGATTATTGCAGTGATGCCAACTGGAAGATGGATTTAGAGCATGCGAGCGCTGACAAATGATAACCCGTGAATCGCGTGGGGTAAGTGTTTAAATTAAGTTTTAAACTTCATTACATGTCTTTATCCTGGCGTTTTCAATTCGAAGCGGAGCGTTGCCATGTGGTTCACGAAGTGATATCATCACAGGACAAGCATCAGTTCTGGAAGGCCAAACAGCGAGAACGTCTTCTAAGCAAGCAAGGCAATGAAGGTGCCAACAGCGTCATCCTTCGATGCTGACGTCCAAGCGCTTGAAGTATTTCTCCTTCACGACGCTAAAACGGTGCTCTTCCTAGTTGATAACGATGCGGCAGCAAAGTCAATATGGGACACACCTGCCCACAATCTTTAGTCAGCAAACTTAGCAGCCATGACAGCGGCGAGGAGTTGGTTAGAAGAGAGAGAAGACCGAAGGGTAGTGGTTTCGTGGTGCCTATGAGGGGCGGGGGTGTCGAAGAGTCCATCAGGATGCCAATGATAAGCAAGTTCTGCGAAGGATCAAGACAAACCAGGCCGCACGTTCTTTGTCATTGCGTGAGGCACGAGCGTAAACTTTTCTCAAGCACAATCTGACCGCAGGGTCCTTTGACGATGTCCAGATGAATAACTCATGCATGTATGATACGTACCATTTTGTCAATTTCTAGGTGTCTTCCGAGCCTTAATCACTTGATAGTTTTTCTGGATTTGCACGTTTTGTTACACTTACAGTTGAGATGGGCCTACCCCGTCTTTTCCACGTGTCTCTTTTAGTAGTTTCCGTCATGTATTTGTTTAAAACTTGCGCCTGTGGCACAGTTACATTTTTCTATTGGGGAAAAAATAGAAAAGTCTGGTCGTGACACATGTCCAAAACGTGTCACGCGCCATGTTCAAGAATGTTCGCTTCGCCCCACTCTTAATTAAAGATTCTGGATTCTGGTCCTTAACGCCGCACAACAAATTACGCAGAAGTCTAAATACTAGATGTCTCCAATCTCGGGATTTCACAATTTTAATTTAGCTGCTGGTTCTCTACACGTGTTGGATATAAATAGCGTTAGATCCCATCCATCATGGCGAACACTCTTGACCAGGCTCAAGGCATTACTGCTGACGATTATCAGTTCGTCTTTGTGCAAGAGCATATAGTCAATCAGGATGGTAAGCAAACCTATCGGTCGAATTTTACTAAAGCCCTTTCACAGTTGCCACTGCGCTTGCTATGGGTAAGGGGAATTCGTGAGTGATGATTATCATAGTTCTGTTTCTCTTTTGACTGCTCCTGCGTAGCCGGTTCAGGAAAAACAGTCCTCAGGTAGGGACAATTGTAAAGGTTAGACAGCCACAATTAAGCTGCTCCTATGCAGTTCGGCCGTGATCGATGACCTGCGGAATATGTAAGGTCCTAGGTCCTCGAACTTTTGTCCTCATTTTCTCCTGCGTGAGCACAGATCGGGGGGATAGCAGCTCCCAGCGTATTCAGTCTTCTCTACCAGCTTATACGGCTATTCCCCCCCAGTTCGGCTGGCTTAACATCTATGCTCCAGCAATGCCAACGTGCATCGTCAATCCATGATCTTCCTCTTACAGACTTTATCTTATACTATTCTCGTGAACTGGAAAAGACTTACGTCGTGATTGATGCATTGGACGAATGCAGTAGTCCTCGAGACCTACTTCCAGAACACACAAAACTTGCGCAACATATAAACATACTCGTCACCAGTCGTGATCAACCGAGTATCCGTACCAAATTCGGAGGTTATGCACAGATTGTGGTTAACGGCAATGATATCGAAGACGATGTAGAACAATTTGTCGTGACAGAAATGCAACATATGAAAATCGAAGATATAGAATTGCGTAGGGCTCTCGTCAAGAAGTTATCCTCTGGTGCCCAAGGAACGTACGAATGGCTCATCGTCCCTTTTCGTTCGTCGACTCACAGTCACAAGTTTCCTTTGGCCCATGTCCTATATCCAGTGCATGCATGGATTGCGTACGGTGCGTGAGATTCAGCTGGTCCAGAATAGCCCACCCCAAAAGATCAACGAATTCGCCCTCGGAGCTCTGGAATCCATTGATGCCTTGCCTCACTCGGATATCCTCCGCTTGGCTTTGCATCTAGCCATGTGTGCAATACGACCATTGTCTCTGGGTGGCCTCCCCCAAGCCGTTGCAACAGCGGAAATGGGAGATGCATGGGACCCAAGTTGCGTTGTCACTGACCCATTTTCGATTGTTGATGACTGCGCCTACCTCCTCATGCGCGTCCCACCTACGGACATGGCCCAATACCATGATTACTACTGGCAGAACAGTAGCTCTGATATGGAGAGCTGGAAGGAGGGTATCCTTGCTGACGATAACTTCGTTGTCCCTTTCCATGTATCTGTCAAAGCGCTCCTACTCGCTGGGCCTGAGACAATCCCATCGTCTCTCCACAAATACATGCTTCATCCAATCAACGGTGTCCACGCTGATATTGCCTAACGCATTTGAGCTTATTATTCAAATTGCCAATCTCCCTCGCGATTACCCCTTTGCAAAGTATGCTCTGTTGGCATGGCTCCCTCATATTCAGGAGTCGGGTAGAGACATAAGAGTTTTCAAACAACTTCTCCTGCCGTGGAGGAGTGATCGAACGAAGGAATGGGATCCAAATCCGGTACATATGGCTGTCCGGCTTAATATGCCGATAACCTGGCCCCTAAATGAGGGTGAGCTAGTTGCCGAAGATGAAAACGGGCTGAATCCGTTGCATTCTGCTCTGAAAATGTCCGCATCGCTTACTGTTACCAAAAACTTGTTGAAAAAGTGGACAGCAACCGAGTTAGCGGCGATGGCCGCTCCAGCTCACCACGGCAGCTCAACCCTTGTTGCCCCACTACTGAAAGAAGGGGCGGCTATTGGCGTACTTGATCTCAACCGTAGGACACCACTTCATCATGCCTGTATGGATGAATACTCCAATGACCATATTAAATGGAGTGATTTTGCACACCTTATGAAGTCCCTCTTCAATCATGGTGCTGACTTAAATGCACGCAATAAACAAGGCTGTTCCCCATTACACTTGGCAGCAGGGTCGGGATACGCCATTCATGTTGCACTCCTGCTAGGAAAGGGAGCAGATGTGAATGCAATAGACGACAACGAACAGACACCACTGCTTATGGCTTGCATAGCACTTTACCATTATGGTGATGGACTTGGGGACAGTAGATATGAACTAACCATAGACCAACTCCTCTGTCATGGCGCCAACACCAACGCACGAGACCAGAAAGGCTACATAGCTTTGCACTGGGCAGTTAATGATAAAAACGCCTTACAGCAGCTCCTTAGGCATGGTGCTGCTGATGTCAACATCAGTGACAATCAGGGCAACTCTGTACTCCATTGGGCGGCTCACTTAGGCCGTTGCGCTGGCCCTGGAAGGGGGGGGGCAATGGTTGAGGCGGTTGACAATACCAGCCGTACACCTATTATAGCAGCTTGTGTTGGTGTCTATGGTGTCAGGGACCGGGATCGATTTGGAGACTACCTAACCATTATCGACCAACTCATTGATCATGGTGCAAATATCAATGCACGAGATGCAATGGGTTACTCTACACTACATTGGGCAGTAAACAATGAAGTTGTGCTAAACCATCTACTCAGCCACGGCACTGATATCAATGGATGCGACGAGGAGGGTCAAACTGCATTGCATTGGACGGCACAATTGGGCTACTCCTCTTGCGTTGCATCGCTTGTCAATCACGGCACGAACATCGATGCACAAGATCAAAAAGGTTATAACGCATTACATTGGGCGACCAACAATGCAGTCATCTTAGAGCAACTTCTCAGTTATGGTGCTAACATTGATGGGTGCAACGCTGAGGGCCGTACCTCTTTATATTGGACATCACGGAAGGGCTATGCGTCCAGTGTTGCCCTTTTGTTGAAGAGAGGAGCAGCGGTCGATGCCATCAACAACATTGGCGAGACACCACTTCTCGCTGCTTTATGTAGGCCTGTACTCATCTAATGAACAAAACCGATCCGAAAAGTATCAGCTTGTTTTGGATAACCTCATTGATCATGGTGCCAATGTCAATGCACGGAACGGGCGGGGCTATTCAGCCATGCATTGGGCTATAAATGACGAGCTAACTCAATCGCGGTGCTGAGGTTGATGGAGTCGACAGCAGGCAGTGTACCGCATTACACTGGACAGCCCAATCAGGTCAAGCACCATGCGTTAAACTGTTATTGGAAAGGGGAGCAAACGTCCATGCAGTTGATGGCACGGGAAGGACTCCACTCCTTGCAGCATGCACTGGCCTATATTACTACAAAGACCAAGGTCGACTGTGTGAAGTTTATCAGCTCACTATAAGCCAGCTCATCAAGCATGGCGCTGACATCAAAGCACGGGACCAAAATGGTTATACAACATTGCACTGGATCTTCAACAATGCACCCACCATCAAATACTTACTTGACCTTGGCGGGGGACGCACGGCGTTACACTGGGTAGCACAATTTGGCCATGTCTCCCCTGTGAACTTGTTGCTGGAGAAGAGTGCAACAGTTGAAGCGGTTAGTGCTTCTGGCGAGACGCCACTTTTAGCTGCCTACGCAGGGATATACAATTCAGCTGAACAACATCGACGTAATGATTGTCAGACAGTTATAGATTGCCTCCTTGACCACGGTGCAAATATAAATACTCAAGACAACAAGGGCTACACAGTGCTACACTGGATAATCAACAATGAGTCAGTCATGGGGGGCCTCCTATATCGTGGTGCTTATGTCAATACTCGGGACAAGGCAGGCCGTACCCCGTTGTATTGGGCGGTCCAATCAGGCTATATCTCTTGTGTTGCATTGCTTTTAGAAAAGGGAGCATTAGTCGATATGCCTGACAATGCTGGTACAACGCCACTCTCCTGCGCGGCCTACAGGATGAGAAGCGCATCCGTTGAGAGCCATTATAACTACAAGATCATATTAAGAATGCTCCAGGACTATGGTGCCAAGGCCAGCCCGTCGAAATAAGAAGCATTGATCCCAACGTACGTAGATATACACTTCCTCAACGAGTGCTTATCTACGACAGCCTGTCCATTATTACTTTATGAGTGATGCTGGTCGGGTACGGTGCCGCAAAGGCAGGTGTTATGTAGATTATAAGTTAAAGAGAGATATTTCGCACGTGACAAAGTGCAAGGCTTTGGGCTTATGTGATGATGGGTCATTACATAAACAACAAGTTTCCACCTCAGACTCGGATTGACTTATTTATTGACTTATTTATGTCCACAAGTTTCGTGCGTGTCACGATGATATGCCTCTGAGGAGTTTATCAACCTGCAAGTGGTGCGTGCCAACTATTCAGCCTTTCGCCGTAGTGCTGCCATCGGAGTCATTCTTCCCAGCGATAAAAGTTCTCACGCTGCGACGAACGTGATCGTTGTTAAAATTCGTACAAACTATTAACGATGTCGCCGGTATTGGGCTTGCGCTGCCTATGGAGCACGCGACGAGCGCCCACAGGGGTGCTATCTGTCCACAGGTACTCAAGTTTGCTCTCTCACAAGTCCTTTGTGTATGAGGTGGCTAGGGTAAACTTAAGGCTGCCCGTGACTATTGACAAAAGAAAGATGTCCCAATCGCCCACTGCTCCACTAGAAGCCTCGAAAAAACCATTATACCTCTATACAGCCTCCACCCCCAACGGGCATGCTGCATCTATCCTATTAGAGGAATTGAGAATCGTCTATCCCCATCTCGACTACGAGTACGTGTTTCGACGGCGTTTATAAATATAGCTAGCGAATCCTTACTGTATTGATGATTAATGGCTTGTTTTGAAGGTCCTTTTTCTATACTGACTATCTAGCCATTCTTTTATATTACCTGTTAGTTTGCACCTCATGTGTATCGTTGACAGATAGTTTCCCTCACGGAACTTTTCAGATGCGATGGGCTCACCCCGTCTTCAACTCATTAGTAGTTAGTTGTAAGCACTTCAAAAATAAATAAATAAAAAACAATGGCTCGTGATGCGCACAACAAACGCGGCATCACAATGCAGGGCGCAATTTCGCTGCAACCACCATATCCCATGATAAAATTCCGGGAACGGAAAGGTTGCGGAACCGGAACCCCGCCATCGCCTAGTCCCTTTAAATGAGTCGCTTGTACTACTACATACTCCACCCATGTCTGGATCATCATCGAAACCGTTCTTCCTCTACACCGCGTCGACGCCTAACGGCCACTGCGTGACGATATTGCTCGAGGAGCTCAAGGAGCTCTATTCTACGGCGGAATACGAGTGAGTGAACGCGAGGGCGACCGGCTGTAGCGCTGCTGGCGTTGGATTTAGAATAGCACTGGATCTAATTTGAACCACAGCTATGAAGCTATTGAGGTCTGGGGGACCCGGCACAAGGTGGCTTACAGGGAGTCTTTCCATAGGTGTAAAATACTGAAGCTGCATGGGATAATTTTAGGAGCCGTGGTACTTGGCTTTGAACCCGAACGGACGCATCCCAGTCCTGGTGGACAAAACACGAGATAACTTCCCCATATTCGAGACGTCTGCAATTTTGCTTTACCTCACCGCCCATTACGATAAGAACAAGGTGTTCACGTTCGATCAGGAGAAAGAGCCGAAGGCATACAGTGAGATGCTTCAATGGCTGCTCTTTGCGGTACGCACCAACACCATCTTCGGCTATCTTGTATTTATGAGCCTTCATAGCACGGAGGAATTGGACCTATGCAAGGACAAAGTTAGTCAAGGATGCTCCGGTCTCGACATTACTCTAATCCTTGGTGTTAAGATCACCATTTCAACCGCTATGCGCCGGAGAACTTGGAATATGCGAAAAAAAGTTAGTGTCTTATTTACTATCGCCTCACGGGACTACAACTCTCACTAGGATACCTGGAAGAGACTAAGCGGCTCTACGGTGTGCTAGAATATCGTCTCAAACAGAACCGTGACTGGCTTGCTGGCCCGGGAAGAGGAAAGTACTCGATTGCCGATTTAAAGGCATACACATGGTAAATTATACGCTTGTACGTTATATTCAATTTGATTGATTTCTTGTAGGGTCAGAATACATTATTGGGCAAAAATACCGACGCTGGACGAGTGGCCCAATGTGAAGGTGGGGAAATCGTCACTCTGTTCTGTATATTAACTGACCGGCGTGTTGAATAGACTTGGGTGGAACGCATCTCGGAGAGAAACGCATCGAAAGTGGGTCTCGCTATCCCAGCCGGCAACTGACGAGTTTTTTGCAATCTTGAAAACCGTTCCATATGAGAGCCTGTATGCGGCTCGTTTTACGGACAGGGTAGAGATGGATAAGGTACTTTAATTACAAAAACTTTGCAATGGCCAGTGCGTTATATGTACATTCATCGTCTGTAACTACTGTGCTGTGACGCCCATCACGAAGGGCCGTCACCTTCAAAGCTTAGCCGGTTAGCCTTTCATACTTCCAAACCTAAGTCGGTATCGATTCGAAGAATTGCTTGTTCCTTAATCTCAACTGCCACACGAAAGGCGCACGTTTTTACCATCCGTACTAAATACTGTTGGCTCAATTCGTCACCACAGGGTCCCCCTTTAAGTACTTCAAGGCCGTGAAGCGCATTATGAACTTCGCTCCACAAAGCACCCAGAACTCGATAACTGACGGTAAAATGGACCCCTGCCATATATCTCCATTCTACCATTGATATTGATTTCTGTAAGTAGGCGGACACCAACGTCTCCGACTTTTCTCTGATGAAATTCAGACAGATGACCTAAAATCCGATGAGAATTCACATGATGTGTACAGTCGACGGCGATCGAATTATCTACGAAATAGCGTTAGTCCTCCCCCTAACAGTTCAACCAGCATATCGTCCTACTCACACTATGATAGTCATGCGAGTCTTATTTTCGTGTTTTTGGTCGACACACTGCATACAAAGAGATAATCTCGGTATATCCGGGATCTAAGCCCAGAACCCACGGCAAGGGAAACACGAGGAAAAGAGGCTAGAGCTCGGCTAGTTTCTTCACCCTCCCTGGGACGCACCTTGTTCCTATCCATCTCTATAGCAAAGGGTCCAGCGGTATGGGCGAAGGGAAGCCTGAAAAAAACGGAACTAGAATTACCGGAGAGCTACACGTCAGCTAAATCCGCGAATAGGGAGAGAAAAAGAGGGGAAGAAGATAAAAATGGAACAGGTCTTGCGGCCCCCCCTCCCCTCCTCTCCCAACAAACCAGCTGAATAGCTGTCTTGCATCGTCATCTCTTCCTTACCCATGCAGCATACTCTTCCTTAACCTCGTCGGAGACTTCGCCACATTCCACCTTCCTGCGCAGAACCGGTGGTGGACTTGTCATCTTTGTGGTTCGTTCAGGAGTGCTGCAAACGATGACGAACGACTCGCCCGAGGCAAGTGTTGCTATCTTCCTCCTACGTTGGACTGGCGGTGGACTCGTCAACTTGGTATTTCTCTCTGGAGTACGGCAGACAAGAACAAACGAGTTTTATCTACTTTGGCAGCCATCTGCAAAATGACAGATTCAACTAGTGGCGAAAGCCAGGTATTACAAAACCTACCGCCTCGCTAAACGCACCCACACGCTTGTGAATAGGAGTATGAACTTTGTCGCCACCGGGACCCGTAGCTATCTCTTCCTGTTTGTGCATACTTACCTGACTTGGCACTGGCGATCCGACGAGTGCCATATCGTCCGCAAAACGGTCACGAACGAGGCCTGTGGATTTGTTAGCAACACCAGTGCGCGGAATACTTTTAAGCATGGATGCATAACGACCAGCGCCAATGCCAACGGTGGAAGGTACGTCAGCGTGCATGATGTGGTATGTGGACATGGATATAAGTAGTAAGGGAGATTGACGTGCACTAACGATTATTATAGGTTATTTCATTGTCGTCCACTTGATCAACGAAACCCCTTAATATGCACGACCAGTGAAATATGACTAACTGCTGACACAAATGGTTGTCAACAACTTACCGCTCTAACTGATCATGCTTAGATTTATTCGCATCATATCGATAACATTCAACGTGTGCACCAAGGAAACATGAATTCTAACTGGCATTTTTGAGCATAGTAGACCAACGCAACTCGCCCGCGACATCTCCAGTTCTCTTCTGACTTATCTTTCCCATTTGTCACCTTGACCTAACATTCGATAGCCAAGCCTTAAGAATGTATTCCTTGAGATTCATTATTGGCGGACATGGTATCCTCCCCAACACACTGCAGATTACAGGTCAAGCACTGTGATCTATAGCTGCACGCTGAGTGAGCGATTGTGCCACTGTCTCTCCTTGTGTTACACCATCAACGTTGGCGGATGGTAGTGTCACGCGCAACCGTCTTCAGAAAAGTGTGCAAGGTCAACATCACCTGCCCCTTGCTTTCTGGGTCGTGTGATGGCGTCCAAAAAGGTAAGTGCTTCTTTATCCTTTATGATATAGTTGAAACTGACAGTATCCTATTATTAGCCCGCCATCATGCTGTTGTGATATCGTATCCCTTAACGATAATTATAGACCTGGCAGGCGGTTTGTTGGCCTCTCGAAAAAGGTTGACAAGATGTCGGTTAAAGATGTCCTGTGGCAAATATCCCTCGCCCGCCCACTGGCAAGGCGACGATGAGCAAATCTGTTGCCCTTTGTCGACGGCCGTGGCTCTTGATGGTGATGTTTACAGCAAGCAAAAATAACTCTTACCTTGACAGTCAGCCATTTTTTGTTGTTCTCCGTTGAAGATAAAAAAAGGTTCGATAATATCTGTGCCCGATTAGCTTCTCATTTGGGATTGCATTCTTTGCAATTCCCAATCCATCGATATCACATTTCACAATCGAAGGACCACCGCCGTCTAACCCGTATCTTCCTGCATAGCTGAGATAGCATTACCCTCGGACGCCACGGCAAGTTGATTCATACTCATTCCAACCTTTGCTGCCAGGGCATTTTATGAAAAGCGTGCCTTGCTCATATAAAGTGCCTAATTCTCTAGGCTAGGGCGTTACTCTTTCCCTTCCTGAAGAAGCAACCGTAAAGGCTACGATAGAATAAAAGCCACTCGTATAAGTATGCTTATGGCAGCAAGCAACACAAGGCTAATCTTAACCTAACCTATCTCATCATCTTTTTTCCAATTCGGTAGATTAATCACTATCTCCTCGTTGCCTTCTCTGCCTGAGTCCCCCTCAAACTCACCGCCTTCCATCACTCCACTTGCACAACGTGTTGGCCGTTACAGAGTCCGTTATTTAGTTCATCAAGGATCTGATCGTTCGAGACTAGGGGTCTAAATCATTGAGATGGGGACAACTAGCAGGCAAGTCACCATACGGAAGAGACAAGTTGCGGTGTTAAGTCGACTGCGTGTTTGACATCATCACCGTAATCTATGGTCGCTTGGATTGTCACTGACTACCCAAATCTGGCTAGACTATATTGTCATGTCTTCGCCTGTCGAACCGTGCTCTGATGTGGCCCAGATCAAAGCGTCGGGCAAGAGATGTCATGAGAAGACCCCTTTATCAATCGGATATGCTCCTTGTGGTGGGCGCTGTTTGTTAGCATTCGAAACGGTCAAGGCACGCCGCACTGGTGCATGTGGAAACCGCAATGTGATAAATACTACGTTACAGTGATCATGTGTCCAACGCAAAACTGTCTACCATCTTGAGAGAACATGTACTGTCAATACGGCATCAATGACATGTGCGATATGATTGGATGGTTCTTTTGTCCATATACAGCCATTATTAGAATAGCACAACGCGAATGCCTTCGCGGAGTCCATGAGAATAATCGTATTTGCCATGCAAACGTTGATAGCTCCAAGAATAAACCAGTGTAACTGGCCGATGGAGCCCCAGTTTTTAGCTTGCCTACTCAAATCTTCTGACTTTGTTTTCTCCGAGAAATGTATGATCTTGTATACAGATAAAAAACAGATGAGAACATTGTTATGGCCTAATAACGTGCACATTCGTCCCAAACATCAGCTGTGATACGTATCAACAGATGACTGACAACGTACACCAGAAAAGGCGATGGCCCTGACCCATTTGAAGTTGCGCGTGACTAGCGCCCCTTGTAATGGTGCTGAACAGAGAAGTGCTGGACTGACAATCGCTAGCCCCAACCCCGTACGAGCCCTAACAAGTATGGGTCAGTGACAAATGAAATCCTCGTTCAACTAGGCCTTACCCTATTTCTTTTGGACTGGTAGCTAGAGATGCGAGGCCGGCTATACTTAAGGAAAACCCTAAGCAAACAGATATCAGTATAGCAGTCGTGACTTCAGGAATGGCAACACACATGCTCCAGAGGTTATACCGTATAACACACTAACGACGACTAACGATGCTGCATTACTCCTAAAACTTACTTCAGATCCTTCTGCGAGACAATAGGATCGAAATTGCACATACACGCCTAGGACAGCCCATATCATGGCACCAGTGGCCAACAACGCGGGTATTTGAATGTTCCATATGCCATACATGTCAGCCAACAAATTGCCTACAATTCGACCAAACGTCGAGGTTCCATTGAGAATTGCCACCTGTTAAGGAATTTAGTTAGGTTCTAAACAAAAAAAAAAGGGATTTTCGTGCCACGAACGGAATAAAACGCCAGATTCTTATCAACATTGTGTTGCACGGAATAAAGCTGTAGATAAATGACTATATCATTTCGTAAGCTTCTAGTTCCACGGCGCTGACGGCAGAGTTGGACGTACCAGGAAAATACGTTCCAAGCAGGGCTATGGCCGACCTAGTCCGATATTACTTATAACAGTAGGAGCTATTAAAGGGTGGTCACACACCCTGAAACAAATGAGACGTAAGCTGGATCTCTGAAAAATTCCCTGATATCAGGGGGTGGGGCTTTCGAACTTTGTTTACGAGCGGGGATTCGAACGAGTGCATTCCCGATTGTCAGGCATCCCAAGACAATGTATGCGGTCACTCTGACGCCTGGGCCGAATCCAATGCGAGGGATGAGATGGCTATTTCGGTTATTTAGATGAGAAAATGCAGAAATCGATCGGTATTTACTTGAGAACTAGAAAATATAATTAGTGCGAAGCCTCGCCAATTTAAAATGGGCTATTCACTTATCGGGAACACCGTAGAACCGAGCGAAACGCCGGTAAGAACGATACCGTATGCCAAACCACGCCTCTTTTTGAAATGTAGACTGACAATTGCGCTTACGGGCGTAAACACAAAGCCTGTACCTAATCCCATACCAAGACCCTGGCTGAGGAAAACCTAAAGACGTCAGACAGTCAATAATACTGCACAACTTGAGCGCGTACCTGATAGAATTGACCCTCGTGAGCGAGAGATAACATGAACAGGCTCAAGGAACTGTCAGTCCGTAATTTGGATCAATCAAAAAACATAAGACGCACCATATCGTAAATAACACCGAGCCGAAAATCATCACAGAACGTATATGACCGGCATCAAAGAGTTTCCCAGCAACAATTCCTACTGCAAATGGTATCGCCAATTGTGCACTTCCCATCCATCTTAACGGATTTAGATGAGTATCACCCTGGAGAATTGTCAACCACTACGAAAACGTACGAGATCCTGCTCGGGGAGCTCTGCCTTAGAAATACTCTCGTGTAGTAATCTTGGTTTCCCTCAATGTTAATTTCTGGGTAGTCTCGCATGAATATCCAATTCACCTTGGTATACACCGAAGGAATACACATAACTAGCTTACATTTTGGTAAGAAATTCAAGTAGGAAGCCTAAACACATACCCTTGGGTGCTGAACAGTGTAAACCAACTAGTATGAGTTAGTTCCTGGAAAGCCAACAGCATATATTAACACTTACCAGCCCACAACTGTCATCCAACCCCGTAGGCTACCATCCTCGGGCTCATCAGTGCGTGGCTGTCCACTAACAGAATCGTTCATGTTGAGGTGCTTGTCATCCGCGAGCGGTTCAGCACTTTTCAAAGAGGTATGTTTGCTTTCCGAGTCTTGACGCATCCCGACGGACTCGCGAAAGTGACCGTTCTCCATGGGGGTGGCGAAAGTGAGCTCTCGGATTGGGCCGCGAAAAGGCTTCCCGTATGGCCCGCTTCAGCCAAATAAGTGGGAGGAAGGAGCGACTGTGCGCGTGTGTTCAGGGAACGGCGTGCAAAAGACGGCGTGTACTAGGAAATGAAACCCTGTGATTTTGCAAGGATTATAAACTCATTCGCCATGGCGCTGGGAGATTGTCCGCTCGGAAGAGAAGCAGGGAACCACGACAGCATGTGCATCGTAAATCCAATGGGATAATGGAATGCCATAAATCAGTGCCAAAAGTAAATGTTAGGGACATCAATCCTTTTACGGTCGTATCGTGATTGCACAAAGCCTCCTCAGTTGAGTTGCGGACCTCAGGACCCAGTTCGGACACAGTGCGCACGTCGTTGGTTTCGGTAGCTCGCTGCTTCAGCGATGGTGTTTCGGGCGAAACTGTAAATTCTGGGTGAAGGTGCGACTGCAGGCGTGGCCGAAAATGACCCGCTAACCGTTTACGGACTATTGCGGCAGGCCGGTCACACGAGGATTCTCGTGTCGGCAGCGCATACATAACGATAACAAGTCCTTCATTCCTCACTAATAATGAGGCACTTGTGGAGAGACCACAGCGAGGCAGACTGCTACCAGCCCACCTTAGCGGTCCCGCCAGTGAAGGGGGATCTGTATATGGGAACGTCGGGTGACAACGGCGAAATCTGAAATGTTTGACAACTTGCGTAACTGTCGAGGGCATCCTTTGGGGAAGTTACACGCAATTTTTAGAAAACTATAACTAAATACACATGTACCCGCCCTACTCCCACTGGCTCTCACATTACCCTAGTCCATTTATCAGTGTCAGGTATTGCCGTACGTTCATCCTGCATGACGCATGAAGCTTGAAGATCCGATGTTGTTAGTTTCAGAAATGTTCCAACCCGCGCAAGCACATCCTTCTTTACCAATGCTTGCTCTAGCGAATGCGGGGGTTGACAACGGAATTAATCCGCTGCGGCTCAGTATGAGGGCAACGATCGTTATATACTTATGTTTCCAACGGGCGTTCGTTTATTTTAGTATGTGATAAAGTTGAAACAATTGATCAGTATGCGAGCGGAGCCAGAATGTGAATTGACGAGTTCTCGCCGTTCTTGAATACCGTCCTGATTGAATCAACCTCACGAAGAGAGCTCTGACTATGGACCGCGGCCAGGCTTCAAGTACGGCCGATACGGAAATGACATTAACAGACATGTCCTAGTATTAGCGAAACATCCTTCTGAAATCTGCTACGTTTAATTACCGCTGTTTATTCTCGTTCCACTAACTCGCCTTCAGCGCATCCCTTCTCTTATATAATGCGGAGTAGCCCGACGCAAGAATCCTGGAGATTGAAATGAAACATGCAACGTGGAGAATCAATTAGGCGTATTGTTTAAAAGCCAGTGTACCATAAGCATAAAACGTCTATCCCCGTGGAGCAAGGAGTATTGATAATGATATAAAACGTACCACTTCGTGTTTTGCCTGACTGGCTTGACCGCTGTGATCGTCGTAACTTACCAATCAGGTCATTCGGTGTTATCTGCTTGCGTGAGTTTCACCCAGCTGAACGGTCCCGACTAGTGTAGGTCATCCTTCGTATAATATTCAGAAGTGATGTATTGGTATTGGTATTGGTATTGGTATTGGTATTGGTATTGGTATTGGTATTGGTATTGGTATTGGTATTGGTATTGGTATTGGTATTAGTATTGGTAATTATCCGGATTCTCGATGGCTTTTCTTCGCTTCCAGTAGCTTCGGCTATTGCCGAAGCATGGTTAGCACCACGTCGGTCATATACGGTGCCTTGTTCGCCATACCCGCCTACATCACATACTGGTGGCTCACTCAGGAGGCTCCATCTCCGGTACAAGCACCCGCTGAGAATCTCGAGAAGCCATTGAAGAGCGTTATGCAGCCACCCAGGACCGACCTTGCACCACCAAAGGACGTCCCCTTTACACCAGAAGAACTCAAGCAATACGATGGATCTGTACCGGGGGGACCAATTTACGTTGCTATAAAGGGTTCGTCTTTTATTGTTTTCTTATTCACAGTTGTACTAGTCTCTATTTCCTCATTGTCTTGTTTGGCTTGACGGAGAAGTTCCCGTTCACAGGTACTGTTTTTGACGTAACCCACAAGGAGGATGTCTATGGAGCTGGGAAGTCGTACAACGTGTTTGCGGGAAAGGACGGTTCAAAGGGTCTGGGGATGTCTAGTTTGAAACCAGAGGACGCCGTTGCAAATTATAGCGAGTTGGACGAGAATGATAGGAAGACGTTGGACCATTGGTATGATTTCTTTACGTGAGTGTCGTGAACTCATTTCGTTGCAGCATATAAGCTCATATCATTTATCTCTTAGGAAACGATACAACGTTGTTGGGCACGTTATTCAGCCTGATGCTACGACCTCAGATACTTAGAATTTTGTTCCTTGTAATTGTAACCATTTCTTAGGAGTTCGGTTTGTTGACCGTTCATACTGGAAATGAATAGTGTGCATTGTAAGTCCGTATCGATTAGGGGTTAAATCACCTCGTTGTGGAACACAATACCGAGGAGCCACTGGTTCGATTCCAGTTACGGACATTTCTTTTTCTATAATTGGGTGCGTAAAATGTAGGCCGGACCCTACATTTATATGGGGCTACAGCTCCATGTTCTTTGTACGCTGTTGGTGGTGAAGAATTCACTTCACTTATAGAGGACAGCTTAAGTTGCAGGAACGTAACAGTAGGATTTTGGCGATTCAATTTTATCGGAACAAGAGAAGACCAACGTCTAAAACGCTTCGAGCGCTATTAATCACGGCATATACGTGTTAAAGCTGTGAGTTCAAGGTTGAACGTCCATTGTTCAACAGCAATATGTAAGGAACGGTTGGTGGTTGACAGGCAAGAGTAATACGAGACGACGTATGAATGAGTATATTCGCTAGGTTACAAAGTTTAACTTCTCAGTGGAACAATAAGATCTTCGGCTTCGGCAGGCGGCTGAAATTATCAACGGGTTTAAAACTAACATGGATAGGCTAACCCTGAGCGGATGTCGGCAAGCGTCATAAGCTGATGATTTTGTAATACAAAATTCCAGAAATGTTGTGGGTCCTGTGGGATTAGACCCCTTGATGATACATTGAATCCGTTAAGGGTAAAAATCCGCCGAAGCAACTCTGGTGAGGATAGACGAATGGCACTCGAGAGAGCTGGGGGAGGACATGGATAACGATCGAATGGGGTCCGACAAAGGGATTGTACATAATAACGAGACAAAGGGGGAAAGGGAAAAGGGAATAGCGCGTATAAGATAAGCAGGGCCAAATAAAACGCCAAATAAGATTGCGCCTATTATGACCCCTTGCCTTTTCCATCTTCTACCACCCTTGTATTTGTGACGCCCGCTTGATTTCCTCACCCTTCCACCACTCTTTCTTCTTCGTCTTACTTTCTATACGAAAAATGGGTTGTGTACAATCAACGGGCGTCGACGACGAGGCTAAGGCTCGTAAGTGCCCGTATTCGTCAGTTTTCTTATTCAACTTACTCTACACTATTCAGGCAACGATGAGATTGAGAGCCAGATCAAGAAAGACCGTATGATGGCCAAGAACGAAATAAAGATGTTACTGCTCGGGGCTGGAGAGTCTGGCAAGGTGCGGGTACCGCGCCCGGTTTTCATACCCACATTCAACGTGTTCTTTGCCGCAGTCAACGGTGCTCAAACAGATGAAGTTGATTCATCACGGTGGATATAACGACCAAGAAAGGGAATCATATAAGGAGATCATTTTTTCAAACACCATTCAGTCAATGCGGTAACTAAAGTTGGTTGTAACAGCGCGAGCATTGCTTGATGAGTACCTTGTTTATAGGGCTATTCTCGAAGCGCTCTCGCAGCTCGACCTTCAACTGAACCCCCAGAATGACGCAAGACGTGCCACAATCCTTGCTTTGCCTCCCCAGATTGAGTCGGACGTTCTACCTTCGGATGTTGCTGATGCTGTCCGATCCCTTTGGCGTGATCCTGCTGTCAAAGAGGCGGTTCGGCGGTCGCGAGAGTTCCAGCTGAACGACTCCGCCGTGTATTATTTCAATGCCATTGACCGCATGTCTGTTCTTGGTTACATGCCGACAGATCAAGACATCCTTAGGAGCAGAGTGAAGACGACTGGGATTACGGAAACGACGTTCAAGGTTGGCGAGCTGACGTATAGGCTGTTTGACGTCGGTGGCCAACGTAGTGAACGTAAGAAATGGATCCACTGCTTCGAGAACGTCACGGCTCTGGTGTTCTTGGTCAGTCTGAGCGAGTATGATCAGATGTTATACGAAGATGAGAGTGTGGTATGCGCCCTTTTTACTTTGCGTGTTGTCACACTCTCATTGGTTTTCACAAGAACCGTATGCAAGAAGCGCTTACTCTTTTCGACTCGATATGCAACTCGAGATGGTTTGTCAAAACATCTATCGTATGTTTTACAGTTATTTTACTTGTTATACTCCCCCGTTTAACGACATTTATGACCTAGATTCTCTTCCTCAACAAGATTGACCTTTTCGCGGAGAAACTTCCTGTGTCGCCTCTAGGCGATTATTTCCCCGATTACACAGGAGGCAACAGCTATGACGCTGCTTGTGATTACCTCCTGCATCGGTTTGTATCTCTGAACCAGAGCGCTGCCACAAAGCAGATATATGCGCACTATACCTGTGCAACAGATACCAATCAAATCAAATGTAAATTTTTTTATTATTATCCCCGATCATTGAAAACACGTACTCAAACGTGTTTCAGTCGTGTTGAGCGCCATTCAAGATATTTTGCTCCAAATACATCTGCGGGAATGTGGTCTCCTATAGCTCCCTGCGCATAAACGTCTGTTCCACCATTCTCTTCCGTCATGCTTTCTACGTCCTGTTCTGCATCATTTTCTTACTTATTGACTTGTTTGTCCACTATTTGCTCTTGTTCCCGATGACAATTCCCCTGCTTCATGTCCATACCCCCATTCTTTCGACTTCCACAGGCCGTTTATGCGCAGTTCCGAGCATGTCGTTCCCGTAACTCAAGACCGTCGGCGCAGCACGAGATGTGGATTATTCGCTCGTACAGAAATGGCATAATTATATATCAAACATCAGGGAAGCTTTGGGTCGAATGTGATTTTACCACTTCTTGGCGCTGGATCGCGCGAAGATGCATTGGTTTGCTTTCCCTGTCCCACGGTGATGGCTCCCTCCGTTCGTGACTACCGGTCTTCACCTATTTTTTTCACATCCTCGTCCGCGTTTTCTCATTCTCACGGTCGTCGCGCTGCGTTCGCATTCAATACAATAATCCACTATACGTTCCTAGGCGCCATCGAGGTGTCACAGATGGGTAAGAGGGGTGGCGGAATTCCTTTTCCGGTATCTCGCTTCTCCATGGGACAACTGTTTGTATGTGCTATAGCGTTATCATCAACATCGAAGAGGTTTAGCTACCCTTTGCGACATGTGCATGGACATAAACGAAGCGAGATTTCCCGTTCCTTGGAAATTTTTACATTCTTTTTCCTTCTCTGTCTGCTAATTACACTTCTATATCTAATATACACGCAGTTAATCAACGGTAAACGATCTCTCTCCCTCTCTCTCTCTCTCTCTCTATGGTGTACTTTATAGCCTTGTCTTTTGTTTTCTCTCGAGACAATGACAGTTATTTTGGGGGCCATATTTAGCTACGCCAGAATTCTTTTTCTTTTGACATTGACGTTTGACATGTTGGCGGATATGCGTTGCTACATGTCGGAAAGGAAGAGTGATATAACCATTCGCAATCACATTATCGTGCCGAACAGATTGGTAAGCAGCCGACGTTTCTATAGCCACTGCCCGCTCCTATGCCGTCGCCCGTCGCTTTTCAGTCAAATGAGAAATGAGGGAAGTGCCAGCGAACCCTCCATGTGCGAATCTCCAAGCCAAGTCTGCCCAGCACTGGGCGACCCCTTAACATCTTCTTAGTTGCCATCCCAATATCTCGGTTTTACTCAATGTTAGAACGAGGTAAACCTTGTAATGTGATCCATACATCAAACTAGCTTGTATTATTCCTGTTCTCCTTGCTTATCGCATCGGGGTGTGAAAACGCTAAACGTTTAAGGTTACATTCATCCATATCCAATGGAATGTGTCGGCCAGAAGCCCGACTGTGGTTACGCTCGTTGTTGCGTCGACCCGAGCAGAAAAGGTGTTGCCTTGTATATCTAGAGAAAGACGAGCCAGCACAGGGTACGGGATGTCCGAAATAGCAATGCCCGAATGAACGTTAACGGACCCTTTGTCTATCAAACAGATGGGCTAGGGCACGATCAATGAGGAGGAGAAACGGCAGTTACACAAGCCCACTGTTCCTGGAGTTTTCTTGAGGATATGATACGGGGGGAACCCGTCCACCTCAAGCTTGAATAAAACCACGTTATTAAAGGGCTGTCCTGCGGGTGGTTGCAACACACGGTCGGCGTTTTTCTACAACTATGGCTTGTTGCTGATGAATACTTATTATTGCGCGCCGTTTTAAGGCTATGCGGGGTGTTCACTGCCTTGGTTTTGAAAGTCCATCAATGGCATAAGGCACATGAGGTTAGTTGCCGTCAACTGATACGCGGAACCAAGACTCTCACTCAACTCAGAATTTTGGCCGCCGCAGGTTTACGAGTGTTCTATGGACCGATTACACAATCTACAGTACAAAGACATGTATTCATGGAGGTCCATATTTACATCCCGAAGCCAACAACCATCAACGTTGGTCCAGATTCAATGTGGCTTATATGCAGTGTGCGTACTTTGATGTTCGTCCCCTAAAACGGATGATCATCAGTAGTGCTAAAACAAAACGCGACCGTGAAGATAATTTAACGTGCTTTTGGTCGACTACCGCAAGGCTAGCAAAGCCAGCCTTTCTTCATGCGGGGTCTTAAGCCCGGGGCCCACGGCAAGGGAAGCACGAGGAAAGAAGGGCTGGTCGTTCAACCCTCCTCACCCTCCCCGGGCGACGCACCTTGTACCCCCTCCACTATATCAAAAACTGGAAATCCATCCAACGGGCGCGAGGGCAACCGACCACAACGACAAACGAACGAACGAACGGGGCGACGGCGGGGCATAGACGAGACGTGCAACGAATGGGGCGACGGCGAGGCATCGATGAATCGAGGATAGCCATCTGGTGGCTTTAATCGCAGTTGAATGATCGGAGCGATCATGCTAGAAAGGTCAAGTGGGACAAGAGAAGAGGACGAACCTGGGAGCTGTGGCACAACTGTCCACAGTTATATATGAGAGTGGTGGCCTAACTTGTGTGTGAGCAATACCGTCCCTGATTTCTAGTCACCTTCGGATCGACGGCATCTGCCACAACGTGGCGAACGCTTAATTCTGGCCATCGGTGGCCTTACGACCCCTACGCGCCTTTCCAATTTTGGCCGCCTTTGTCATGAAGTCAACGAGCTTCAGGAGACTCTCTCCAGTGGGGCGGGTGTCCATTGGCGACTCGCAGGCATCTTGAATTTCCTCCTGCTCACAGATGACAAAGCTGTCTTGCGAGTAGACAGACCTGTCGTCGTCATCCTCGTCAATTTTGCACCACTCACCTTCCGATGTGTCGAAAGGCTCTTCCACCACGTCCCAGTCGTCTTCCTCGAGCATCATCTGCTCCGCCCAGTCAAACTGGTCCTCAACATCAATCTCTCCGAGAGGAAACTCGCCGCTATCGATGCTGCCATCTTCAGCATCGACGACCGTCTCGTCATCCTCGTCCGACTCGATCACCTCCCCGTCCTCTGTGACCACCTCCTCTGCAATCACCTGCAAACCAGTAGATGACGCACCTTCGGCGACCCACCAGGGGTCCCGTTTATATCCGTACTCCCAAACGGGCGCACAGAGGACATCCACGAACTCGAGCAACCCTTCCAAATGCTTGTCACGGGAGGTGCAAGAGTGTGGGGAGGAATGATGAATGATGATTGTGTTCATTGCGTTTGCAAATACAAGGCTATGGGTTGTGAATGCGTGGGTTTGATATGCCAGATATCAGTGGGGATGATGGTGCGGGTTATACTGAAGGGGACCAGCAGCGCGCCCCCTTTGTCGAGTATATCCGCTCAGATGCTGTCAGCCACCTGGCCGAAACAGACTGGGGCTTTCCACATATGGCCGGCGGCTGACATGTTGGTTGTCATATTAAAGACGACTGGTAAGAGCTAGAGTAGATTAAACGCGAAGGCAGTATATATTTATAGCGGTACTTTGTGTTAGCAGTGGCACGATCTAGCGGTCCATTCATATGCGTCTTCGTGTTTTTTCCCGGGTCGTTCGCTCCCGGGCAATAGACGACCATCGTCAACCCTCCCCTGCGCACAGTCACTAGCGTGTTTCTTAAATTTTGACTAGGTCCCAGAAGCTAAAGGTTTACTTTCCCGTTTGCAACATATTTTTCGGGTGCTTTGTGACTTGCTATCGAGCTATATATATATATTTGGTGGTAACGGCGAAGGTCCACCATGGACAGTCAATCCTTATCAAAATACCATCGGACTAACGGGTATCACTATGTGGACAGCAGCAATAGCGTATCACTGGCTGTCATTGATCCGGGGTTAGGTTCGGGCTACTGCCAATATGTTACTTTTTCTTTTTCTTTTTTTTTTTTTTGAATCAAAACGCAATTTTATTGCGAAGTATATAATACAAACTGAGAGTAAGTATGATAGAGCAAATATCGAGAAGATATCAAATATAGTCAACTTGGAACAGTATCAAAATCAGAGATTACAAAGTAAAGTCAAAGAGAAAAAGAGAAAATCATCCTATTCCTTTCGGCGCGTCACCGAAGGTGACCGCCGTTTTATTCTTATCCAGAAATTTGGAGAGCCTTATTAGTCCATCCTTTTGTCGTGTAAGTCTGTGAATGGACAAGAACTTTTCTTTATAACGTTCGCATTTGCACAGTATGTGCGTTCGTGTGTGCATTACTCCTTCTTCAAATCTGCAAAAACCATTTTCTTCCGGATGCCATCTGTTTCTGTACTCCCCCGTTGGAGCGTGATTAGTAATTAATCTCGCGAGTCTCGCCATATTTTGGATATTATCATTTGCCGCTTCAAAGAAATTTCTTTTTCTTTTACTGAATGACGGGCCTATTCTCTTGTTGTTAAATTTGAGACGTAGGTAGCCGTGGCCTAGGCCGTTATGCTTTCTTGTCTGGCTGTCCCATTCTTTATAGTGAGTGGCTATAATTTCCGCCGTTTTTGCCTTAACAGTTGATTTAACAACTGCATCTCCTGAAGATAGGTGAGCTTCCGCTAACTTGTTAACATATTAACATCCAGTGTGCTGGGCACCACGAGACGTCGATATGAAATGATTTTGGTTTTTGTAATTTGGATATAACTGTCGAAAATCGGACATGGCTTTTTCTTGTAGATTGTGATTTGATGTATCGCAGATGGAATTTTCTGCTTTTTCATTGTCGATTAAGGGAGTGACTTTATGGAATATAAGATTTTTTAAGTCGTTGAAGGCTAAGTGAAGAGCCGAGAGTTCAGCGTCGAAAAATGAATGTGCTGAAACTTTGGCAGCTCGTTCGTGAATGAGTTCCATATTGACCCAAAAAGCTAACGCAGCTGTTCCGGAAGAATCTACAAATGAACCATCTGTTGCTATGATTAGATGGTCTTTTTCGTTACGAATTGTGTTGAGCCATGTCCTGAAGTTTTCGAACCAAACTTTGAAAAGGTCGGTATTCTTTTTTGGGTGACCGAATGCCAATATGTTACTGACTCTGGTTCATCTCAACTCCTGTCTTGTCTCCCTATCATTCCAGGGTGGCTGATCTGTTACGATGGACGGCAGTCATTTGGGCACTTTGTTACAGATTCGCAAGACGTCGACGTATTAATCTTTCCAAAAGGGACCACACGACCTTTAGCTAGCTACATGTGATTAGGCTGCAGCATGTTACGATCCCCATATGATTGTCGGCCATCGTGTGGAGTTCTTCGCCATACTTATGCTGTCCCAGTAACCAAACGGAGAAAATAAGCGTGTTGCTAAAGCAAGGTCCGGTACGATGACTAGCTCGCCTTGGTGTACCGGCGAGCCGCTGGCTCACCCGTGCCGTATGTTGTTTGTTGGCCGCGTTATATAATATTTGATGAAAATTTAAGTATCTACATAGGTAAGAAAATTCCGTGATTTAACACACTATCGAGTCTTACGGAACATATGGACACCGCGATCGTACAAGTGTCCAGCTCGGCGGTAGTGCAGTGATTGACAGTGGATTAAAAGATACAGCTAAGGTGCATGAAGTTATGACGCAAGCAGCGAATACACATGCATTTCTATGATATCAGCGAATCTTGACCCATGGGGGTAACAAACGAATCGCATACTCAATCGATCTTTCGGAGGTGTACTCCAACAATGCCAGTGGCTTGCGGCCCTTGCCATCGACGGAAGGAAATCCATGGAGGGACTCGAAGGTTTATGGGCGTGTGATGATACGTGTAACTGGAAGATCCGCATGGAACTCCTTTGACCGGAAAACCTTGCATCTGCTGCCGCGACACTGATAGCGGAGCTATTTCTGCCATACAACTCCATTTGAACGAAATAGTTCCTCCAGCGATGAACATGATAACTAAATATTCAATAGGCACCAAAGTGCCACATCCGAGACCAGTGAAGCTTGGGTAATTATCAGTGACTTGGCACAGAAAATGATTTCTTAAACCACCTGTAAGATAGTCGTTACTTTTACTGAGCATGGCCCGCAGTGTATCCTTTGGGGATATCTGCTTTAGTAGAAATCTCGGTGATTCGGCTAGATTGAAGCTTCTACATACTCGGAACAAATCCCAGATTTCGATTTGAAAGGTAGCGATTGAGCCATTCGGAAGTAAACTGGTCATAGGGATATAACCATGTGATAATCTCCGTGCCTCTACGATAAGCGCTTAAGCGCCAAAGATTATGTGTCGTGCAGTCCCTTGCTCATTTAAACAGTTTTACCCGAAGAGGACAGGTCAATATTGTCATATGTTGATAACCTGAGCGTCGTCTCTACCTCCAAGTCGATTCGCGATATAGCTATCCTACGTCAAACGTGAGCCGAGAGAGAATGTATAGACACCCTGGAATCACATACCCCTCTTTTCCGAGCCACAACTCTATGTCACTACAACCCTGACTATTCGTGGCACCTGGGAAATGTCGCCGCAGCAGGTTGGAGTATATATCTGATAAATACCTTTATGCCTCACATACTTCGGCTAATTTTAATAGCATCTCCAACTTGACTAGAAGGACTACAGGCTTGGTGGAAAAGTTCCCTAAACGTCAGGTTCAAGGTCATTCAAGTCATCCCTGAAGCTGCCTGCACCTGAGGCTTTAGCGAGTCAGAATTGGAAACGACATGTGAACTTTCAACTAGCGTTGACGGGCAACAAAGACCTACATCCAGGGAAGTGGATTGAATAACCTCGAGCTGTGTGGCACTGTGAAGGGTCACCTGTGTGAAAAACGCAGGTAAGGTCAACACAATCACGTCGGGTGATTACAAGGTGCATCTCGTCCGTAGAACTGTTCACTTGTTGAGAAATTGGTTCTTTTTTCATAGGAGTGAGTATATATCACCGCGCCCACTGGGAGGCTGGTGCTTGTAAGTCGACTTTGGTTAATTAAATCAACAGGGCCGCAATCCTGTCGTCGTCGACACGTCGGGTTGATCCGAATCCCGAGCCAACACAGCCTGCACTGATGATCTCTGTCTATCTGCGAATCGCCGTTACTAAGATGATATCCGGCTTGCATCTCTCAAATGACAGGAAGTATTCACGTGCACCGAAAAATGAATCGGTCAGAGTGCGAAGGTTTGGCCGGCCCGACGGGCGCTGATTAGGGATGGTGGCGTACACTCCTGTTTGAACCTTGCCGCATGGTGTTGCACAACGGGTTGAGGCACCGGCTTGAACGCAAGATAGAGGCGTAAAAGTCGAAATTAAAAAAACAGTACGCAAATAGGTTAGAGGGCCTGGGCATTCCAGATCCAGTACTAGGTGATGAGGCGTCTCACTAACGGGCTAGAGCCGCCAAGACGATCAGTGCCAATACAGTGGACAAGGACTATGTATTTTTGAAATGGAAGGAGTGTTATCCGAGTAATACACTATGAGTAATACACTACATTACAATAACACATGTGATCATTAGGGTTTAGAAAATTAACGAAAGTACTAGGCAGATCATTCGGATTATGTATGGGGGACATTTACAAGTTGTGGGTGACAATGTGTTTCATGATCATAAGTGTTGCGACTAACTCTGCAACTCCATTACAATCGGTTTCAAAAGTAGCGCAGAACCTTCCTACTCACCACAGCCTATAGACTTGGCCTTCTCTTCTAGTAGCAATATGTTCGGCAGTTTTATCCCAGAGGGGTTCGTCGATCCGTGGCGGTAGTATGCAACCATATCCCCATAGCTATCAAGACACTAAGTTTCTGCCTTTAGTCCACACGCACTCGATACGAGTAACTACACTTACGATCCACTCGTACTCGTCTGAGCCACGATGATGCCATGAATACTCCTTCTTATCCCTTGATATAAACTTTCTCGTCCGACTACTGTAGACGTCAAAAAGGCTGAGCATATATCAGGAGGAGGTAAGGGATGGAATACTAACCTTGCCAGTATGGACGTCCTTGCAAGGTACTTCTTCATCGGCATACTCTCTTTCGGGCCGAAACGGACAACGCCCAGCGACTTGTCTGGCCCAAACTCTAGCATGTAGATGGGGACAAATGCGAGACCGACGACTCCGGTCTGGTCGAACACAGACCAGGTAAGGCCTTTCTCATCGTCGGACGTACACCGACAAGAGACAGACAAACGGTTCTGTACGTCGGTGAAAAAAATGGTGCCCGCCGGGTCGGTCCTTTCTTGAAGGATGAGGGCAGCGGGCTGTGGCATCGAAGAGGGTCGGGAGAAGGCAGAAGCGGGATATGGAAAGGTGGCTGATTGACAATTTGGCAAACGCAACAGCTATTTGAGTTATTTGGGCACTAGTCGATTTCCATATGGAGAAGGCATGAACTGAAGCAGTAAGGCTATCTCATGTAAAGTAAGAGCTTTGACAAGAAATTTTTTTTTTTAAAAAAAAAAAAAGGAGAAACTAGCCATCCAAACTGAAACGCTTCATCGGGACCCAAATCGCTTAGGGTAACGTTGTTTTGGCAACATTTGTCAGCATGATACCGCGGTTTGGATTAATGGCCTGGAAAGTCGTGCTGGCGGTTGGTGGGCAAGAAGATGAATGTGAACAATCATGTCTCGCATAAATATTAGCAATTTACCGGTGTCACCTGGCCCGGGAAAAATAGTTGACAGATCACATACCTCTTAAAATTGTAATATATACTTATCGTCCGCCAATGAAAATATATCTGAAACTCGATATTTCTCCATTGTTCTCTCCTCGAACGACGCTTGGCGGATGATTTTTCTGCAGCAGACGTCATAACTTCGGATCTGGAGGAGCCTCACTGTCGTCAGTTCTGTCGTCGATCATATGGTCAGATGATATCCCATGCTGATAACCTTGCGCCCTGAGGTCGTTATGTTATTCCATCGATATCATCGATGTCCATCCGAGTCCTTCCACCTTGCAACGTTGATTGGCGACGGTGTGCTAACGTATGCGACGAAACCGCAAGAAACTGGTTGTCGCAAATTTTCTGTCACGTAATTATAGTTTTAATCCCAATACACATTGAAATTGTGGGAGTTTGTAGGTCCTGGAGATCATGTGGTCAGCATATTCCGCGTATGTCATTTTCCAGTCGCAACAGCACTTGAACAGCGCTAAGATCACCCGTTGCTGTCGTACGGGTGTTCCACTTTCCCACCCGTCCCCCTACACTCACTACTTACTTGCCTCGTGTTATGGCGGCTCCGAATAGGCTGCACGACTTTGGACGAAATCACAAGTTGAATGATTAAAGAACAGCCGAAACAGGCCGACATCAGGGACAGGATTGCTCCCATGTTCCTTTTATAATTAGGTGCTTGCCACTAGTACTGTTAGGGCGTTGTGGCAACGGACGTCGCTTGATGCCAGTCTTCCAATCTCCGACATGATCCGGAGCACGCTAGTTTCCCGATGTGGCAGGTCTGACCTCATTTCCGCTTTTTGAAAACGACCCGCTTCGCCGACATCGTCCTCGGAGTAGCAGTGCTCTATCGGGGTTGCTTAATCCTATCATCTGCAACATAGGATCTCAGGAATTGTTACTCCTGGCATGGACCACCTCGAATTGTTCAGAAAGACAAACTAGGTAAAGTCTGTTAGTCGCTAACGTTGTGGCTACTGAATAACTGCAACATTTATATTAAATGCTTGTTATCTCAACAGAAACAATGCGGGCTGTAAATTCAACTTGATGGTGCAATAAGCAGGGCGCCAGAGTTCGGCTGTTTCAGCATGCGTATTGGTGACTCAGGTCGTGCACGAGGACATGTCATACCGAATTCACAAACCGAATCTTCCAGATTCGGTCTAGCTCACAGGGCGCCACAATCACCTTATGTTAACCGCCCCATTGGGAGGTACGTTAGTAAGATTATTATTTTCGTTCTTTTTCCGTATTATCAACTCTCTTTTCTGTCACTCCCACCGCATACGTGAATGCCCGCAGCAGTTCTTCTGATACATGCACTGTCAAACTTCACATTTACCACACCGGCTGACCAACAAGTCGACTCTCACATATGTACGGTTCCAGGACCTTCTTGATCGGTATACATTCATCGGGCTGGGTGCCACGCCTTACCGCATTCTCGTGTATTGGCTAACATAGGAAGTTGGGACATTGGGATACTATTTTGGCAATCGAGCTGTCAAATTCTGCATGTGCACAACCGGCAATCTCCCCAAGTCTGGTTCGTGTACTCGGGATGCCCTCAGTAGTCTATCCATTGTGGTAGCGCAGCTCCTTCTATTTCCGCACCGCCTGGCGACAAGACTTGTCCCTGTGAATCTTATTACGAGAATTTCAAGGGTAACAGAACGGCTATTCGTCCACGGTTAGCACGTTATCTTTTCAATGGCACCAATATCCTATTTCAGACTCCATGTGCTCCACATCTATGCTTCATGGAGAATTCTGACTTCTGTTGAATTGCACCATCGTCCCACAACACTGGGACATCTGCGAGCCGGACTGCTGGGCCCCATGGGTGTCAACCGACCCCCTTCTCAGTGTTACAGCATATTATCCGTCAACGCCTCCGTAACTTCAGTATGTGATCCCGTCGGCCGGCCAGAAGGGAATAAATGTAAATGCCGCTGGAACTTTCTATAACCCTTTTAAACCCACCCACTCTGGTCGATTCCACATCAGCACGCCTGCAGCAGGAAGTACGGTTGTTTGCTTCAAATCTGATATCATCTTTGTGGTGGACTGCGTTTGCTAACGTACGGTGGTAGTTTCTCGAACTCGTGTTCAGATTTATTACGTGTGGAATCACAATGAACATCGCAACTCGAAAGGAACAAAAGATTGAACGGACATTAGTACTTTGAACTTGCTGTCTCGTTCAACCGAGCGGTCATAGCGGTGCTGGTTCTTTCAGGCTCTTATTTCACAGTAATTAATGTGCTGGTGAGTCTTGCCACCCAAACTTTGGCTATATGCGCCGATAGAGATGTCTGGTGTTCTATAATATCTGGTGCTCTAAACGTCATACAATGGCTACTTATGACGTTCCTGTCCCAGATGGCAGACAGACGATGCATGATAATGGTACCGCTATCGTCGGGAACCGCCGGACGTCTGCGAACGCACGAAGCCATCGTGAGGCATCTATACTCACAGGATATATTAAATTGGATGAGCTGTGCTTTCACCTTTCTCCATGACCAGAGCGTCTCCACGCAGACTCCTGGCCTGGCGGAGATTACAGTACAAAGACCTACTACATTCCCTGTCATCTCAGTACACAATAAGATAATGATGCAGCGTGTCTGGTAGGACAGCCCTAGGCGCAGCAGCGGAGCTGAGAATCAACAAACACAGGTGCACGGGCCCCCGTGGCAAAGTTGGAGGAACGTGACTCGGGATTATGCTGGAGATTGTCTCGTGCTTCAACCATCTCAGCTCCGTCGCCCAGCCTGTTTTCCCCTTGTGTCCCTCCTCTTTCCCCTAGGAGCTAGCTATGAGTAAAAAGACTGCAAAAACACCCAAAGAAGTCTCTTCTTACGAAACCCGCGATGTTGTACTCGGAAAAGTACGCGGTTATCCCCCGTGGCCTGGCATGGTAAGGCCGTCGCGTATTTCGCTACGTTTGTCCAAAGATTTCTCGCAGTCCTAACTGCGTTCTATGCCGCGTCAAGGTTGTCGATCCGGCCACTGTTCCGCCGGCTGTTGCCAAAGAACGTCCAAGTAGCAAAAAAGCAACGTTCTATTGTGTCAGGTTCTTCCCAACCGGCGATTAGTACGTCATTTTTTCATCATAGCAAAGAGAGCTTCTCATCGTTGACGTGTCGTTTTCAGTGCTTGGCTAGTGGCGAAAGACATTTCCAAGCTACAGCCTCATGAAATCGAGTCGTATATCAATGAACCATTTAAAAGGTCAGGGGATCTTCTGCAAGGGTATCGTATCGCCCTGGATCCCACAAAATGGGAGCAAGAAGTCGAGGCAGCTGGTCAAGTGGCGGTTGAAGAGGAGGCAAACGCGGAAATTGACGAGCTCGAGAGTGAGCGTGATGATGATGACTCGGCGAAAGCCAAATCAAAGAAGAGAAAACGACTTTCTGATGCTGCGCCCAAAGCAAAGAAAGGTATCTGTCGAGGGGGAAAGTGGGCAGTTCACTAACGGATTCTATTTCTAGTAGCACCCAGGTCCAGGCGTAATGGCACTAAGTCTAGGGCTATGATTGAATCAGAGGATGAGGGCGATGTTGGTGATGCTGAGGGAGCCAGGGGTAAGAAGGCCTCTCCCCCACCTACCAAGAAAGCCAAGCGCGACAAGGAAGAAGATGCCGAAGATGGTGAGGCGCATATTGCCATTTCACATCTTACTTTCATACCAACCATGTCTATGCACTCTTAGCTAAACTGGCCAACGATCCTGAGGCACTGAGAGTTCGAGACTGGCGGCACAAGCTTCAAAAGAGCTTCCTGAGTAACAAAGGGCTACCGAAGGATGAGGTGGGTCATCTCTTGGCTATAAGGGAGCGAGATCTAAAGAACGATGAAGGAGATGCCCGCTCTGAACAATCTTTTCACTACTGTCGAGAATTACGACAAAATTAACATTCAGTATCTATCAGTAAGCCATTAATTCGTCTTTAAGGCTGCGATGTTGTACCGATCTCGATTGTTGTCAGTTCTCCAAAATAGGAAAAGTTATGCGTCACATTGCCATATTGCCAGAGGAAAAGGTGCCTCGCGATGCTGAATTCAAGTTTAGAGATCGGGCAAAAGCTCTGGTAGACAAGTGGCACCAAATTCTAAATGCCGGTAAACCAAATGGCGACACTGTTACTGCACCAACATCAAATGGGATGGGCGATAAGGGTACTGAGCAGACTAACGAGCCAGGAACAGACGCACCAAAGGACGAGAAGCCACAGGAGTCAGAAGAGGCAAAAATAAAGGAGAGTCAAGCCTCTCAGGAGTCTGACGGGCAGCCTATGGATATTGATGAGACGAACGGGACGACGACAATGGACGGTATGGAACTACGGATAGATGGGTTGCGATTTACTGAATAAGAGGATCTCGATCTAGCTCCTGGTTCACCTGTGCCTGCGCAAAGCGGTGGTGCCCCTGCAGAAGTCGGCGCCTAGCTGGGTAAATGTCTCGATGGCAAGAAGTTAGTGCCGAACGTTTCCTACCTCCTCTTGTTCATAAAAATGTAAACCTTTTTTTTTTTGTTCATTGTCGTGGCATAATTCGACCCTTGTTTCTAAATTCTATGATTATGATGCACTTGAAAGAATGGAGAAAAAGTCGTCTTCGGACTCGTTTGAAAGGCAAGGCATTGGGTCGCTAGCGGTATGATCCTGTACCAGCGGCTCGTTACAAGGAACGGAGGTAGATAACGATGTTGTAGTGGAGTTGGTTATGGCATGGAAGGATTCATGGTATCAATAAATTGTTCACGCTGTCAGAAAATTGTAGCGGTTCGGGAGATCATGGTGTAGTTATTTGAATTAGAATCAGGATTTATGCATTATGGCATCGTGGAAGATAGGAGTCTAGAAGTAGTTAGCTACAGCTCAGGCACACACACATGGGGGGCATTGAGCGTGTAGGGTGGTACTGCTAAATTAGGGATAGGGGACCGTGGTTGGAATCATTCAGTGTCAATAGTCGCGGATAGAGCGGCGGGAAGAATGAATTGGATTTGGTGAAGAATGCTAAACTTGCTGAGAGATTGAGAGAGGGACGTGTGTGTTCAGGGCTGTGGCGATAGCGCCGGTCGGGTATGTCGATGGTACAGGTACATGCACATTACTCTTAGGCAACTTTCAAATGTAAATGTGTGTGTGTGTGTGTGTGTGTGTGTGTGTGGGTGGGTGTTGGAGACGGAGGACAGATGTGTTCACATGTTTGTATGAAAAAGTTGATGAGGCAGAGAGTCATTTCAGACAGCAGATATAAGGCTGAGAAGTAATAATGTTTGGTAAATAATTCTTAGTGGCTGAACCATGTAACTTAAAGCCTGAAGATTCAGATTGGGTGATATAGACCATCTAAAAGGTTTCCTTTTCTTTACCCACTTCAGTCACAAAGTTCCAATGCTGAAAGTATGACTGACTGAAGTGTGGATCACACTGAAGGTATGGTTTTTTCTTTTGTATGCAAACAGTTGAAAAGCAGCCAAAATACTATAGTATTTTAGTACTCTTTCCATGAGGATGCCCTTGATGGCTTGGCTGTTTGGAGGGAGGTGACCAAGGACAGGGTTGGAGGAGAGGCAGAACCATACATAGAGGAGTCAGGTTAACCATCACTCCAGTGTGCCAAATAGCAAATAGAAGATTTATCTATCCAGATACATCAACTTCGCTATCATTGATGACAATTGTTTGGTTATCGTGCAGAAAGGACAAATTGGACAATGTGGCCTGTACCTGTTAGTTAACACTAATCCAAGATGAATCCAGGATGGACAAGCTTATAGGGCATGTTAAAAATGTAACTTTTTCGGTACGAGGACTACAGCCAATAAAGGTGTGATTTTATGCATGATGAGAGTAGAATTTATACCTCTCCTGTAGCGCAAAAAGTGCTTGATCAACGGTCACATCCACAGAATAATCAAGACCACCATCCTTGCACTGAACCTCAGCTTGCCTAAATGCTGCCAAAGTGCCCGATCCCATCCATCTATCTAAATTAGGTCTCTTCGAACCTTGCTTCCTCCCCATTGCTTCCGATTGGACGTAATATGCCTTCAAAGCCTGCGATATATGCGGTCAGCATCATGGAACAAAAGGAAGAGTAGTCTTCATGATGCACGATGGTTCTCCCTGAGGAGTGGTAGGTGTTGACACTGCGCCAGCTGTTAGCGGTGTGTGGTGAGCGCAGGCGTTCATTGTTTGGTCACACCAAACAATGGACTTTTTTTTGAGTCTGCGGCTACCACGTAGGCCTACGATGTACTGAATAAGAGGATCTCGATCTAGTTCCTGGTTCACCAGTGCCTGCGCAAAGCGGTGGTGCCCCTGCAGAAGTCAGCGCCTAGGTGGGTAAATGTCTTGATGGCAAAAAGTACCAGTACCTCGTCTTGTCGTGGCATAATTCGACCCTTGTTTCTAACTTCTATGATAAAGAATGGGAACAAAGTCATCTTCGGACTTGTTTGAAAGGTGGGGCATTCATTGGGTCGCTGGTGGTGGTATGATCCTGTATCAGCGGCTTGTTACAAGGAGCGGAGGTAGATAAGGTTGTCGCAGTTGTGGATTTGGAGTTAAATTTAGTCGGTTATGGCATGGAAGGATTCATGGTATCGTACAAATAAATTGTTCGCGCTGTCAGAAAATTGCGGCAGTTTGGGGTAGTAGTTGTTTGATTTATGCATCATGGCATGGTGGAAGATTAGGAGTCTAGAAGTGGTTAGCTACAGCTCAGGCACGGGGTTGGGGTGTTGGGCGCGTGTTGGGTGGTACTGCTAAATTAGGGATAGGGGACCGGGGTTGGAATCATTCAGTGTCAATAGTCGCGGATAGAGCGGCGGGAAGAATGAATGGAATTTGGTGAAGAATGCTAAACTTGCTGAGAGAGAGAGAGAGAGAGAGAGAGTCAGGGCTGTGGCGATAGCATCGGTCGGGGATGTCGGTGGTACAGGTACACGCACATTACTCTTGGGCGGCTTTCAAATGTAAAGCGTGTGTGTGTGCTCACACGTTTGTATCAAAGAGTTGATGAATTTTTTTGGGAGGTGGGACCGGCGATCGGGGGGAGGTAGGAAAAAGATTAGGTGACATATAAATAGGTATGATTTGTGAGTGCCGCATGGACAGGACGATGTGGCGTTCCTACGTGAATGATACTTTCGGGATAGACCAGGGCGACAGGTAGAAATATCAGCCATCAAGTTGAAATGCTAATATGGAAGGATGTGTCGTCATGGGTATATAACGTGTTACGCGGTGACTGCGGTGGGGTGAGTTGCAAGGTACGAGAGAGTGTGCGATGAGGTGGTCATGATAATGATCCGCCTAGGACGCAAGTCCGAGAGAGTAGTTGTCGTTGTAGTTGATACTTCTCCGATCGAGGGGCAGATTTGATGGCTCGGCAGGAGAGCGAACCTGGGACGGCGACCGGAGATTCTCACAAAGTCGGCTGAGATCGCGGGAGGGTGGTGGTGTTGGTGTTGGTGATGGTGTTGGTGGTGATAGTGTTGGTGGTGATGGTGTTGGTGGTGATAGTGTTGGTGGTGATGGTGGTGGTAGTGGTGGTGGTGGTAGTGGTGGTGGTAGTGGTGGTGGTAGTGGTGCTGGTGTTGGTGGTGCTGGTGGTGCTGGTGCTGGTGGCAACGGCGGCAGCGTCGGGCGGAAGCCGGGAGATAAGGTGAGCACGTGCAATACGCGCGTTTTCTCAAGACCGGGCCGGAGCGTCGTGTCGAGGGCAAAGGCGATGGCGGTGGCTAGGGCTGGGTGGATTGTTTGGAGCTTAACGGAATGCATGCCATTATCATTTCTTGATCTCTCCGTGGACTTCCCTTGCTCTTCAATTCTGCACTTCATTCACCAGCCTCTCTTTCGCTCTCTCTCTCTCGCTCTCTCTCTCGCTCTCTTTCTCCACACTACTCTCTCCTCCTCCCTATCCTCCTCCCCATCCTCCTCCTCCAGCCTTCTCTACGCCTTTTTCCTTCTCCGTCTTATATGGTCGCCACCAGTCTTTGCCATCACTATTTACCTCAGTCGCTCCATCACGCTATGCTTTCCGACGAAAGCGCCCACTCCAGCGACGATGGCCCGAGGCTCCGTTCACCTCTCTTCGGACTTTCTTATTCTCTCCCCCCCGGTGACAATTGTGTGTATTATCGCTTCCGCAACGCATTTCTTCTCTTCTCACCTTTGTTCCGTCTATTAAGTCCGGTATCAGTATGATCAAACTAACGCCCAGCGTGCCACAACCCATTATGCACAAAGATATGACTATGTTATGCCCATGAATGTCCAACAGCCCCCGCACCTTGGTGCGCTGCACGCCCCTGGTTCGGCCGCGCAGACTACCTCCGTCGCTTTTTCCGCTCCAGTGCTTTCGGCTCAGACCCGGATGCAGCCAGCAACATCAGCAGTAACAACAATAACAGGTGGTGCTGGTGGTGCTGGTGGAGTAAATGTTCATCCTTTCCCTTCGACTCTTCGTCATTCACAAAATGCTACTGCCACTGCCACTGCCACTGCTGCTGCCACTGCTGCTGCTGCTGCTCATGGGTACAACAGACAGGTGGACTATCGGTACATGACTCCTCCCGAAGACCTGCGGCAGTTGCCAGGCGAGGCCGTTCATGACCAGTCGTATCCCAGGCCAATAGGAATGTCAGCAATTCCGAGCATGCAAAATGCTATTCCACACGTGCCCTCTACGCAGCAATCAGAATCATCTCCACCCAGCTTCACATCAAATAATACAATCAACTCCAGTAAACCACGGAAGGAGATATCCAATGTGGTTATTGCCTGCAACCAATGGTGCGTTCTTCCTTCGCTGACACTCATTCTTTGTGACTAAGCTATCAGCGATTTATCAACTGCAATTCAATTGCCTCGCTTCCTCAATTAACAGTCGCAGTAGGAAGATACGTTGTGATTCAAAACGGCCAACTTGCAGCAATTGCGCCCGAAGATCAAACACTTGCGTCTATGATGCCGTGCCGAAACGGAGAGGCCCAGATAAGCACCCTGGTACCCGACAGAGACGACCTAAAAAGCGGATCCTAGAAGAACCTGCCCCTCCACCGACCTCCACTAAACGAAGGCGTACGATTACAGACGACCGGCTGGACTCTAAACAAACAATGGCGGCAACAACGACGGCGACGACAACGACGACAACGACAACGAACATCAAGAGTGATAAGGATCGACTAGTGACAGATTCCCGTACGCAAGCCCTTCCCTCATCGTCAGACCAAACTGCAGATGCAGGACTCGTCGTTAAGGTGAGCAAAGTCGCTCAAGTGAGAGGGTGGACAACAGGTAACCGTCATTCCAGCGCGAGTCGCCGTCTTCAGCCCAAAAATACGAAACTACTACCAGGCCGACGACGACGACGACGATGACGACGATGACGAATCCGTATCCTCGGCTACAAGTTGCAAATCCTTATCCATCTGCCAATGCTCCCAGCAGCAGCGGCAACAATCTTGGTGTGCACCAGGACAGCAGAAGCCAATGGAACGCTATCCTTGCCAACTACGAGTAGGTCACAACGTTGTTGATCGGTCGAACTAACTAACACGAAACAGTTTAGGCTCGATCGTTGATGCCTTTAGATACCTGTTAGTCTCCAGAATTCCACCGGTCCAAGAAAAGTCTCCGTCTGACGTATTCGCTAGGGTCGATGACGCGTCTCAATGGTTCTCTTTCATCAATCTCGACCAGTTGGTAGGGTGCCTGTACGATGACGACAAACGGCCTCAAATCCAGCCTGCTTTCATTTACTCCGGAATGGCCCTTGCGATGCTGATGAAATCGAGTGAAAAAGGACATGGATCAAGTGGCCGAGACGATGCTATGCAGCTTTTTAGCCTCGCCAAGTCTGCGCTTTCCGCTTCTTATAGGTCCGGTTGGATCGATATTAAACTTGCGGGGGCTGCCTTTGTAAGTCGGTCGGCCTTTCTCGGCCGTCTGGTAAGCTTTACTGACGTCCCGCAGATTATGGCCATGTTTGAAACGTCAATGCATCCCTTATACGATCCCAATCGTCTGCTACTTGCTCTCCGCGAATTGGATGACATCATTCAGACCGGCGAATTTATACAACGCGATGCAGCAGACCCTTTGGTTAAAAAGTTCCAGGCAGGCACTGCGCCTACAATACCGGAGACAATATCTTACGGCCGCGCAATCCCAAAACGGTGCTCGTGCCTCCTCCTCCCCGGCACGCAGAGTAATTCACCCGTAAATCAATCACTTTCACTACTCCTCCTGCCCTGGGACACGACTTGGACTGATGAAGAGATGGAAGCAGAAGAGTGTCGCCGGGTGTGCTGGAACGCACTTGCGATTATCACAAGTTACAACACGCTGTGCGTGTGTTATGGAAAAGAGCCGAATAATTTCTGGCTTGCAGACCCTAGTAATGTAAGTCTAATATCCGTCCCGCAGCCCCCGAGACTGACACCCTCTTTTCCCCTCCCTAATCGTGCGGATGATCGTTTAGTATGCTCTGTTGTTCCCAGGAGAAGTGATCGATCGCGTCTCCCCCTCATTTGCCGGGTCACCCCAATCGATGTTACCGAAAGAGTCCGTTTGGGCGCTGTACTGCAGAAGCATGCTTCTCTTCAATTTCAGCACACGCTTGGTATGGAGCAGCCTTGGTGCCGAGGACAAATCGGAGTTGGCGGCGGATACTGTTAACGAAACGATGTCACTGCAAGATTCGCTTGATGCTCATTGCTGCGATCCTAGTTCGATCATTGTCCATCAGACGCGGGAGTTGATCCAAAAGTAGGTGTCTCTTTTTTTTTTTTTTTTGTTCTTTGGGTTGGCATCTGATCTGACGCCGTTAGTGCACGTATTCTGGCCAAGAAAGCATTTCGGAGTGTCATTGGCTATAACGATGATCCCGCTAAACCTTTCTCCAGTCGTTTTGATACAGAACAATGGCGTGCGTATAACACGCTTTTACTATATAATATATTTACTCGAACTTTTTTTTTTAGTTCGTTGGACAAAACAAATGATTAACCAGGCCGACTCTGAGCTATCTCTACGTCAGGATTCTGAAGATAAACCTGGAAGTATGTGGACGAGGAGACCCTTTAGCGTCACATGGTTCTCTAATCAGCTGGCATTGTGAGTTGTCACTGTTTGGTTCTATTCATTTCCAAATTATGTTCTAGTTGTATCCGTATATGGAGCTATGACCAAAGTCTGGTGAACGTTTTGGAGCTGGGAAAGACGGTACTGGGAGTAGTTGACGTGCTGAACGGGCTGTGGCCCAATGACTGTGAGTGGCTTACCTGATTCGTGATGGTTGAAGTTGACTGGTCTATGCAGATCACCAGAATCAGTGTGAAGAGCTGAGGCACAAGCTGATTGATGCGTGTAACTCTGTTGGGGTCGTTGCACCTTTGCCATCCGTCTACCATGCGCCCGTTTAGACTCTTGATGTGAGTAATGGATTGTGGCATGCTTATATTTCTCCTTCTTGCCTCTTGTCCTTTCTCTTGTTGTCCGCTCAAGAAGTATGATATTGATTATATTTTTGGCCTGCGGCCTGTATCATATTTACCAAACATTTCTCTCTCCGCCTTCCTGTTAATAATTATCAGACGTGCTTTTTTTTTTTTTTTTTTATTATCATTATAGTCGACCAGTGTTATCTATGCCATCATCATCAGCATCGTCAGCATCATATACAATCATTCATTTCATTATATATCCGCACTGGTTACTGTATCTGCAAACATATATTTTGTCCTGGTCACGACGTATACCGCATAGTGTATTAAAGCAATATGAAATTTAATGTAAAATGTATTATTTTTTTTTTTCCCCTGTATCCTGTCTTCGTACTTTTAATGCAGGCCTGTGGTGTTGAGCGCCCAAACTTGTCCTAGTTTTTATATTATACAGAATCACAAAGGTGTCGGTCACAATCGGCTTGAAATTTTGCAATTTGAAATTGGCGGTTATTATGCACTAGTCTAATCCCCCTTACCCTACCCATTACTTTTAACTTATGGCATGGCCAAGTACTTTAGTTTACTTTTACTGCTATACTTACTTCTTAGTCTTTACCCGCTATGATCGCGGTTATGTAACCTATTGAATCCCTCTTTTTGGGTTCTTTACATGGTACACCTACTAAATGGGGAGGAGCTGGGGGAGTATAGCAATATTGGTGAAGTAAGCACTGAGCGAGGAGTTTGTGGTGGTGTCTTCCTTTGGCTTGGTTGGTTAATTTGCTGAGTGGTTGGGTGGTTGATTGGTTGATTGGTTGATTGGTTGGTTGGTAAGTTGGTTGGTCGGCTGGCCGACTGAGTGATGATAGCTATTTATAAATAAAATAGTTCATTTCGAACCTGAGGATCACCGGGTCACCAMTGGTGGTTAAATTATTGTTTTTTTCCGTAAGTAGATGGTGAGCGAACGGCCGCCGTTTTCTTGTACTGTACTCTTGGCGAGTGATCGAGGTCGGGGACAAAGCGACCGAACGATTTATCTTTTATATTTTTGGTTACTGTGGCGCCGACTAGTTGGGTCTTTTCCTGAAGAAGGGTGTTAGTCAGGGTTGGTTGGAGATGCTTACTACATACAAATACTTAATATTGCACAGCTATAGCCGAGCCGAACCTGGTGTGTTCGATGAGTCATGCTTATCGGACTTTGGACTTTGGACTTTGAGAGGCGTCAGTGACGTCACGGTGGTGGACCTGATCGGGGTGTGGTATTTCCTTTATGGGCGCACCTTCGGTACAGGGTTTTGGTGGGTCGGTTCGCTGGTTGCTGGTTGCTGATTTACTGGGTACTGGTTAGATGGGTATTGGGTATGGGTTGTAGTGCGTTGCTGTAAGTGTGTTGTGCGTGTGCTTGAGTAGGGAGAGTGAGATGTTGCTTTGGGGGGTGGCTCGGGTTTTGCCGAGTTCGGGGTCGGTAAGTGCGTTTGATCAACCCATGACATATAGGGTGCTAGTTTGGTGTCGGTGTAACGTAGGATTTATTGGTTAATTTTATCCTTTGGGTTTGTGAAGAGTGTATATACTGCCCATCATGGGGCTTTACGTTGTGACTGGTGGTAGTATTGAACGTCGGACAGCGGTGTTGAATGCGGTAGTGGTGGTGGTGGTGCCTCCATCTATGTTCGCTCTTGGATTTACAGTTGAGATGAGTTCGCCCTGTCTTTTAGCTCCCGTTTCTCTTGGTTACCAGTTTCGTGATGTAAAATAGCGTCTTTGGGGCAATATATGTTTTCTATTCGCAGGAAGGGGGGAAATTTTTTGAACGTGATCATAACATATTGGCCCTGATTGTGGTCCAGGATTCTCGAGTAGTATGCTGGGGACGTTTTCGCATCTTTGTCATCGTCAGCCGTTTCGGGTACTTTTGAGTCCTATCCAACCATCCTCCTCGCCATCATCCTCTTCTACTTCAAGCCTCCCTCGAAATCGGATGTGACTCATCATCTACGTCTGGGCATCGCCGTACCCCTATGTCTCGTCTCCAGGCACCAATAGCTTGTAGAGGATGCATGCAAGTTGTTGTAATGAAGATTGTTTTGGGGGGGGAACGGTTAGCGAGGGATGATTTTAAAAAAAAGGAGAAGAGTAGCTGTAAAATGTTAATACTTGGGTCGTACGACGATGAGGGCAAGGGGCCCGTATGTCTCAAATATAACGCGGTCTCAGTACGCCAGATAGGTAAAGTGTTTATCGATATCCGTGTTGTTTGGGCCCCAGGATGATACCAACGACACAAGCGATAGTTTCCAGGTTGGCTGGTCCTAGGCTACATTCAAACCGCGCATTTTCTCAACTGGTTGTTATCGCTCCCATGTCGACCTTTTATCTTAATGAGTCAATACGCAACATTCGTTTTAGTTTTTTTAGACATTTCACGCCTCTTTTTATAGCGCACTCAGGAAAAAAAACATCATCAGAATTTCGAATGGGGTTTAAAGGAAAATATGTCGGGCATACAATGCGGAACAATAGTACATGTAGTGACTATTGCATGGGGGCCTCATAGATAGTGGCTATAGATCTGTGTCCCTTGCGGGTTGGTGACCTGGATGATTATCATCTGTTGACATGAGTATATTTCTTCTCCCTTGGTGATTCTGGTGCTCATTACATAAATCGTTACTTGCATTTAAATTTTGAATAGTGTATCTTTCGGGAGCCATAATCGAGGATTGCGGGGTCGGATGCTTTAGCAGAGTTTTAGCAGCTGAGTCGCGCGGCGTTCCTGCGAACACGGAGAGAACAGAGTTGTCGTACCACATTTTAACTAGAAAACAAACGCCAAGCTATACACCTACATAATTTTTTAGGCGTTCCGATGTATTTACACTTATTTACCATCCATCCTTTACGTGAATTTCCCCTCGGCGTGGGTTTGATCATCATATGGCGCCGAATACGTGACGACTGGAATGAAGTAAGCACAATAAGTGCTTTGGATGGCTGGGTTTGAAATGGGTCGTGTCTGTGGGGTCGCATAAGGTCTCAAAATTACGACCCAACTCTCTCTCTATCTCCTACAAGACACTCTGGCGTAGGGATGGAGTAATATGTGGGGAGCTCCTGCCGCGGTCGGTATCGTGGCAACACGATGGGGCAGCGGGGTCTGAAAAGGAGTAGCGGGCACTTGGGGAGGGGTATACTCCACTTGAAACTCCGCTCAGGGCGGCATGGAGGAGAGCAAACTGCCGTTAGCCTCCTCGCATCCTCCCATACCTAGCGTCTGCGCAGCCAGTCCACCAACCGCTCCTTCTCTCCTCTCTCCTTTCGAGCACAAATGCTCTATCTCACCTCCGACGATTTTCCAGTCTGTGAGTGCTTCTGCTTGGAACGTACTTGAAACGATGCTGAGCTTTGTCACTAGTTGTTCCCTTTGGCGTAATTGGGTCCGTATTTACTTCGTACGATTGGTTTGAGGTGGTATTAATACACGACGATTTATAGATTCTTCCGATACCTATGGTACATGATACGTATAGGCGCTTCGTGGACGTACCGCCCAGTTCCCCTGCCTGAAAATCCGACTTATATCGCTGCCGAAGATGTGACGATTATTGTGCCGACGATAGATGCAGGCGAGGAGTTCAAGGAAGCCGCCCACAGTTGGCTTGTTGGCAACCCCAGAGAGATCATCATCGTCACGGAGGAGAAAATGCTCGGCCCTTTACAGGACCTCGCTAACCAAGTCGCCCCGGACAAAATTCGCGTGTTGACAGTGCCATTCGCGAATAAGCGGTTGCAGATGACGCATGGGATCAGGAGCACGACGACGGACATTATTGTGTTTGCGGATGACGACGCGATTTGGCCACCTACGCTGCTGCCGTATGTACTTGCGTGTTTCGAAGACCAGAAAGTAGGGGGTGTGGGTACGAGCCAACGTGTGCAGCCAGTCGGGGAAACGATGACGGTGTGGGAGGTGCTTGCTGCGTTCCGTTTATCGATGCGGAACGTGGAAATTGCCGCTTCGACCCACATAGATGGCGGGATTCCATGTTTGTCTGGACGCACGGCAGCGTATAGAACGGTCATCCTGAAGGACCCGGAGTTTCTTCATGGATTCACGCATGACTATTGGTTGGGAAAATACCAACTGAATTCTGGAGACGACAAGTTTTTGACGAGGTGGATGGTGAGTCATGGGTGGTTGACTTATGTGCAATGTTGTCCCGAGGCGGAACTGTTGAGTACAATGAAACCCAATTGGAGGTTTTTGAAGCAGGTGCTAAGGTGGACGCGGAATACGTGGAGGTCAGATTTGAGAAGTTTGTTTATGGAAAGGTATATCTGGACCACTCATCCTTATGTTGCTTATACCATGGTACTGCGTTCATTTGCCGTCGTGTGCCTGATGCTTACTGTTTTACAGGTCGACAAGTTATTCAACCCGATTACACTACTCACTGGCCCATGCTTTGTGGCATACCTCATTTACAAAAGTACAATACCGATTGACAAGGGTGGTTACCATCTTCCGTGGTGGTGAGTACACATCTCAGTCCGTGCCTGCTGCGGATGGCGTGATTGCAACTGGGAGTGCGTGGGATTAACTTTGTCTCATGCTTTCTCCGCTAGGAACATCATTATATCATATATGGTCTGGCTGACAGCGACACGTACGGCGAAGTTACTGCCACATCTGTGGAATAGGCCGCAGGATATAATCCATGTGCCTGCGTTTATTTTGTTTGGGTACTACTTTGCGGTGATGAAGCTCTATGCTTTGTTCACCCTACACGAGGTGCGTGATCATAGTTAAACTCGGTGACGATACTAAGGACGGTATAGACTGGATGGGGTACTCGTGCTGGTATCGGCGATATCTCAGCAGCTACGGCTGCCGCTGACAAGTTAACCAACGAAAAGGTTGGGACGAACACTGATTCGCTTGCTTCCCATCGGGGAATGCTGGACGGTGACGGTAAGGTTCTCCTGTACTACGCAGTGTGACAATGTTGAATGACGAGTGATCTACACGGCAACTGTCTAGGTAACGAAAGCATGTCACCATTTAGGGACCAATCACCGTATAGGGATCTGCCGAGTTCCAAATATGGGTCGCCAACAATGACAGAAAGATCAGTGAGTAGAGATGGCATGAGGAGGCGAGGAGCGGACGAAGAAAGCGGAGGAATGGGGGTGCCAATGAACCCAATCAGCGTTGGGTATGCGCACTGATCGTGGAGGCTGCGAGGAAAATTTTAGATTGGAAGGGTAAAGGACGATTTTTTTTCTTTTCGTCTTTACTGCTTACTTGACTCTAACACTTCATCACTTTTTTTTCGCTTCACTCCTTCTTTAACGACTCCCTTTTGTTTCACATAGATGACCTTTGCGAGCAGTCACTTTACCCAAGACGATTTTCCGATCCAAGAATACCTCTTTTTTCCCCTTTTTGCTTTTCTTCACCTTGCCCTCCCTATCGCCTACGTCCTTCCCAGGTGCCCTCCCCCCTGTAAAATCTCTCCTCAAGTTCAACAGTTTCTCCGATCTATCCTACACCATTATATTTCTTCGCACTCAGCATCAAAACTTTCACTGGGACTTGTGCACTCTATATATATATTTACCGTGCCTCAGCCGGACAGCAGTAATACCTATACCGTAAAAATAAATTCTTGCCAATGGAATACATATGCATTTATAGATTGTAAAAATTCCCGGCTTGGGGTATTGTATTTCAGGAGTGCGATGTGCGAGTCTTGGAACCGGTAAATTCCGGCTACATATTTGATTCAGACGTAAACTTGGGATATGGTAAGTAGTGAGACGGGCATAGACACCTGTATAAAATTTCAACCTCCTCTTTGTCTACTGCCTACCCTGTGCACGACATCTTGAAAGCGCTGCAATCTGAGAAAGCCTGAGTTGATCTCTCGCCAACAACGGTTTCGTCTTCGCTGTCGCTAAATCTCGCACGACTCCAACCGGAACCTGAGCCCTTTCCTCTCACCGATGTTTGGAGCGATTCAAGGACATTTCTCTCGCACGGCAATAACCTCTTGCGAAGTTGTATTTTGATTTTGCTTGTATTGCAATCCGCAGTTGCGTACGCGCTGTTAGGGATATTTGGATGACACAATATATGACGTGGCGGTGCCATGTCATTCTACAAGAGGCTTCACATTTGTTTTTCGGGTTACTGATAAAAGTCAAGGCGCTGCATTGCCGTCGTACAGGAGTCAATATGTATGGGAGACTGATATTTATCAACGGGTTCTTGAGGGCAGTGCTGTCTCGCCCTCGAGGCTGTGTTGAGATCATGATGAACAAGATACACTTAAACCTTGCGTCCGGCGTCAACAGTGTACACCCGCGCATGATCAGACCAGAAAGGACTAACAGTCCTAAGGTACAGTCACAAGCCTGATGTCGCCATAAAGAGATTTTTACACAGCAGTGGACTGTAGCCTATTTTACTGACGTAGTCGAGATGGGAACCTTTCCGGCTCTGATCTCTCGAGATGTTCATCAGCTGTCCGGCAAGCATTCACCGAAGTTTCATGATGAAAGATCTCCTTTTTATATCACCGGCCCCACAAGTAGGGACGGGACGGACGGCCATATAAGTCTTTTCAATGATGACTTCCTCTTCGTAACGTTCCTCCTTCCCTTTCGATCAACGTGAAATGAGGATCTCCAAGTCTCTTCTGGTGTCCATCGTCTCTGCTGCCTTCTGTTGCGCGGATCTTCGCAGCGACTTGACAACAGCTGGCATTACTGCCGTTTTTCCTGGCGACTCAAATTTTGCGGGAGACAGCGAGGCATGTAAGTAGACTATTAAAGAGAAACGAAAGTGCGTATGATATGGAAATTTGTTTTTAGACAATGAGAGGTTCACACTCCAACCTGTGGCCGTGACGCTTCCTACCAGTGCTCAGCAAGTATCGCAGATAGTCCAAATCACAGTGCCATATAATTATTCAATTGTAGCTCGAAGCGGAGGGGTACGTTCACATTTAGAAGTGCATGAATATATTTAAGCTAACTTTTTACATAGCACAGTTACATTGCCAATGGTCTTGGCGGACAGAGCGGAGCTTTGGTTATAGATCTTCAAAATTTAAAGCAGATCAGTGTATCTCCCGATGGCACAGCAACAATTCAGACTGGAAACAGGCTGGGTAATGTGGCTGAAGGGCTTAACAATAATGGGCGCGCATTACCTCATGGAACATGTCCCTACGTCGGTATAGGGGGTCATTCAGGTACACTATATTCATTATAAAAGGGGGTTCTTTACTTACTATGTGACGTAGCTTTTGGCGGTTGGGGATTCACCTCCCGCAAGTGGGGTCTCACCCTTGATACTATTCAAAGCATAGATATTGTATTGGCGAATGGTACTACGGCTACCGTTTCAGCCCAGCAGTACGATGATTTATTCTGGGTACATAATATAATTTTCTACAACTGAATTCAGAAACTTACCTGTGTTTTCATAGGCCATGAGAGGTGCTGCTCCCTCTTTCGGTATCACTACCGCAATCACTGTCCAGACTTTCCCGGCACCGGACTCAACAACCATTTTCCAATACACTTGGAATATGCAGCCTTCCGAGGCCGCAAATGCCGTTTTAGCATTCCAGCAGTTTGCAGAGACGAATGTTCCCCCGGAATTTGGCTCCGAGTTCGTTATTGGTAGAGGTAACGCAGGAGGGGAGCTGAACTTTGGCCTCACCGGTGGTTGGTACGGGCCTTCCGATCAGTTCGAAGCTGTTATTGCACCTTTCCTTGCCCAAGTTCGCCAACCCGATAGCCAAAAACTCACGGTCGGTACCTACATCGATAGTGTTCAGTATCTCGGTGGACTGGGAACTCTCGACACTTCAGCTCCCGACGGCAGAGATACGTTTTACGCCAAATCGTTAATGACTCCAGAGGCATCACCGATCTCGGATACTGCACTTACGGCATTTATGAATTACATGGCCAACGAAGGATCACAAACTGATCTGGTAAGGTATTTTTTTCTCGGCACTACACTTGTCTAAACGTCGTAAAAGAACTGGTTTGTTGAGATGGAGTTTGTCGGCGGGCAGAACTCAGCAGTCAATGCTGTAGCTGCGAACGCAACAGCATTCGGCCACCGAAACTCCTTGTGGACCTTTCAACTCTATGCATCTTCTCCCAGCTTTCAACCCCCATATCCCAGCGATGGGTTTACGTTCCTAGATGGTAAGACATGATCCCTGCCCTTTAAAACGAAAGACACCCACGGATCTTTCCTTTAGATATGGTAAATAGCTTGACGAGCAATAGCCCATCCGACTGGGACATTGGGTAAGAGTCTACGGTGAACTTTCGCTGATGCGGGGCTTAACACTCCGTGGTTATTTTTTCCAGTGCATATGCTAACTATGCGGACGATATGCTAACTAACTGTACGCGAATAATTCCTTCTGATAACAATGCTTCTTACCTGACCAATACGCAGGGCAAACACTTTACTATGGGTTCAACTACCCGCAGCTACAAGTCGTTAAGCGGACGTATGACCCCAACAACACCTTTGCTTTTACGCAAAGTGTTCAGATTGCTTAGTGAGGCAATATGATGGGGAGAATTACTTATATACTACGTCATTGAACGGACACGTTGTTACGACGGACTATAATGCGGACCAAGAGCGTACTAATTCGAGGGTTTGACTTCTACATGACTTTTGGCATTTACGGTGGACATCAGCACTTCGATAGCATGGATATCAGAAATAATAATGAAGCATTTAAATTGGTGTTTGTTAGTTACTGTCAAGAGTCATTCAACACTGGATTCTGTAGCTGACTTGTCTGGTTTACCAAGGACACTCGCAAACGCAAAAGAAGGCATCAACCACCCGACCGGCGCCACGCACGACCACCGATATCATGATATCATTGATCTATGAAGCGAGGGTATATTTCGCTCCCCTCGACTTGTCGAATGAATTTTTGACAGATATTCTCTTCACCGTCACATAAACCTCATGATCCATGCCAGATTTACTAAAGGGCACTAGATGTTTTGCAGACACACAACGATCAACTTTTCAACACGTTCACCAGTGTAGCTACACAACGAAAAGAAAAACGGAATAATAGTCAGGTTTTTTTTTTTTTTTTTTAATTCAGAACACATATGTATTGAAACTAAGTAATGACTTAAACCCCTTTTCAATGCGGGTGGGGAAAAACAAGGTACATAAGGGGTACTAAATGGGCCTGTCGCTTAAAAGCCCATGCGGGCAGACTTGTGACAAAAATGGAAAGGCTGTAACACAGCAAGGGGGGAGCGGAAGAGGGGCCAGGGGTGAGGGAAAACTGAAACGAGGGGAGGGCTAGGCTTTACCTTTACCTTTGGAAGGCCTAGCAGGTTTTGATGCTGCCTTGGAGGCCTGGGCCTCCTTGATCCGATGGAGCTGCACCTTCTGGAGTTCCACAAGGGCTGGCGCATTGAAGCAATGTGTGAAAAAGGGGCACTGCTGCGAGGTAGTGGAATGGGGCCCAGAGCAATTGATGCACTCGATCTTGAGATAAGACGTGTCAGCCAGCACTGCAACTGAGTGAAGCACAGAGAGGTGGGGGCCAGTGCAAGTGGAGCACCAGGGTTTTCGAGACCTGCAGACATGGGTAGTATGACCCCAGTGGCAGCAGGTAGTGCAGAAGGGAGAGGCTCAATTCATGAGCCAAGATTGAGTGCGGCAGTAAGTCCCAAAAAAGTTGATGGTAGACTTGAGGAGGGAGCGGGCTGTGGAGGAGGTGCACAAATCATGCACCTTGCAGTGAACTAGAGCGGAAAGGTCACTGGAGCAACCGGAGGGCTGGATAAAGTGGGGGTTTGAGACAAAGCTGACATCCTGCCAGCAGGGGTGGGAGCAAAGGGTGCTTAACAGATCTGCATTGGAGACAGAGGACCCATCGGGCCGAACTGTGGGCATGTGGGGAAACTTGATGCTGGCAGAGGTGGGTCAGTTGACCACCTCAGAGCCAGGATGGTGGAAGTCATTGACAGCGGCTTGCAGACACTGAAGTTCTGGGAGGGTGAGGGGCTCTTTGAAAGTAAGAGCCCAGTCACTGTGCAGGGTGATGGCCTGGGAGAGGGGGAGATGATCACCGAGGGGCCTGGTAGCCATGAAGTTGTGGATCTGTTATGACCCAGTGGGAAGT
>JNHY02000046.1:0-82840 GCA_001691755.2 Amanita polypyramis BW_CC | reverse complement strand
TGGGCAGGACCACTCAGGAGAGGAATTATGCTCAGAGGGATCTGAGTGTTCTGATACAGGGTGGGTAGCTGTGTGGCAGGGTGGGTGAGAGAGGGGGTTGTATCAAGGAGATTGGGTGCCTCCCCATGGTGGGAGAGCTCTCCAGAGGCTTTGCTTATAGGCATGCTGAAGCAGGGGGGTATGCAAGGTGTGTCTCTTTCTGGGTTCACTGGGTGAGTTGAGTGAAAGGGGAAGGTGGTGGTAAGAGGTCAAGGGGCAATGTTGGTAAGTACTCCCTACACATGTAACCCTTGTGCAGTCACTCTGCTTTGCTTCAACAAATAACAGTTGGATTAATTATTGGGAGATATCTAATCAATGTAGAGCAGTCAATGTTGTGGCTGCACTACAAAGTGAACATTCAATGTGCAGTGTTGAATGTGGCTGTGTACCATGGGAACATTTGCTTACAGTGGCTTATAGTGGCTCTGGAAAGCTTGTAACTTTGACACATGTGAGTAGGAGTCTGACTTAAGTAATGCTGCTGCACATAATGCAGAGTGATCCCATGTCATTGCTAATCAGGGATATATACATAGTAAAGTTTTCGTTGTGACTGATGTGGTGTGTCACAACTAATTAGTTATGTACATCCCGAATAACGACGAGAGAAATGGCCAAGACGGGGTGAGCTAAGCCAAAAGCAAGGTCTCGTTCCGAGAGAAACTAAATTAAGGACATAGGATAGATTCGTGCAAATTATTGTAGCTTTGTACGGGGTTAAAACAGTTGGGAAAATAGCGCAGAACTCGCCCTGCTCGTGTAAAATATCTGTGAAGGAACATAGGGAAGAGTATGTGAAGACAAGATACAATTTTGACGAGGCGATTCGGCATATCCGGCTAACCATAGGTCCTCTATCTACTCACATGCTTCCGTCCCCCACAGGAATCCACCCTGGTTCTTGTTCCTCCATTGTTGTATATTCGTCTCCCGAACTGTTCAATGCTGCCCATCCTTCAATGTTTCCCTGTCCTGCTGTTGGTATCCTTGCACCTCTAGCTTTCAAAAATCCTATCACCTCTCGAACATACCTCCAACCGTTTGTCGTCGAATCTGTGTCCATGGAACCATAAAGCCTAGCAAGATGGATAGTAGCCCTGACTTTCTTTCCAGCTTGTTCCTTCTCTAGCTGATCAAAAAAGCCTGCCAATGCCTTGACAGCATCAACACGAGCACGAAGGACGTGACGTACAATACGACGTGATGCTGGCCTGCGCTTGATATGAGTCTTGGTGTTAATGCAGGGTTCAGGCGCAGGAGTGCTGGACGATGTTGGCAAATTATTCTTCGGCTTATCAATCCATGGGTTCCCGGGGGGTATCCGGGGCGTAGTGTACTGGGATAAGGCTGACAGTGATAAATCCCATCTCTTCGGAGCCCATACCCCAACTAGCACCCGCCAGGCAGTAATAAACCGCTTTGTACTAGAACAATTACGAATTTAGGTATGTCGCAAGACGATGAAACTCGCTTACCGAGCATAGGCATCTAGTAAATGTATAAGTAAGGCGGACACTTCCTAAGAAACAAAGCCGACTTACCGTCTATCATTTTGTTATGATACGATGCAAACAAGTAAACAGTGAAAGCAGCTAGTAATCCTCCGAGGGACGTGTAGTGGAGGAGTGCCCAGAGGAACAGGAATGTAGCAGGATAGATCAATAAGGACGATACAAATCCGAAAGCTACTTTGTTTTGAGCTTGCGTCTCTTCCTCATCTTCCACAAGACTCGCACCGAGTCGACCCATGAAGTAGACGGGTAGATGTACTAATAAAGGCAACAGGAAAAATGGAAGTCGCGAGATTGCCGAGATGGAATCCTTCAGGAGAATTAAAAGAGTCAGAAGACGACTCGGGATAGTAGTGGGCGTATTGGGATCAAGAGAATTTGGGAGAGGGAGAGAGGACAAAACTGAATTAGTCAGGTGTGAAGATTGAAGAAGTGAATAGTATTCTAAAAGGTGGCACCGGACCGCGCCAAGGTTAGGCGTCACATCCGGTGTGGCAAAAAGATCGATAAGGCTATGGTGCATCGAAATAAGTCCGGAGGTAGGAAGCGATCATCTATACTCACGTCTGAGATACGGAAATGAAGTCATCCAGGTCAATATTATTTTCCCCTTCCCACAACAGATCACGAGTCATTCTTGCAGCATACAGTGTATCCCTACAAAATGAACCTCTGCAGTTGCTTCATTCCACGACAGCCGTGCTTACCAGTCTGGGGCATTAATGGTCATCTCCATCAAAGCAGTTTCAATCACTCCTGTTAGGCGCTTAACTGCAGACCTACGCGACCCGTCTGCCACGGAAAAAAACTCTTCTCTATAGGAATCCATCGTAATAGGTCGACCAAACCTAACTGGCATAAAATTCCAGAATTATAAGGATATAAAATTGGTACATACTCCATAATCACCTGTGCAAATTATCAACGATTGGTATAAGATAAAGTCTGCATGACACTTACGGCACTACGGTACTTAGATTTGTTAGTATACACAATAGCAGCAGGTATCACCCGAACGTCCTGCTCAGGTGTTCTGATATGATTATTCTTTACCCAATCAAGATATTCCAAGGCAGCCCATGCTGCACCATCCTTGACTTGCATTATTCTTGGCTCCGTGTAGCTTGTCCCCTCAGGAAATATTGCAACGGCCTGCCCTTTTGACAGTGCATCAAACGTGCCTTTAAAGAGAGTCTGTCGATCCTTCGATTTGCGATCAACGGGAATGTTACCCGATGAGTATAGTATATACCGCAAGACTGGGTTTGTGAAGAGACTAGCTGATGAAGGGTAAGCCACCATATGTACATATGTACCTCCAGATGCTGACTCTCACCCTTGCTCCAGTAATTAAGGATACGCTTAAACGGAAAAGCGACAGCTGTGAAGTTATAAGGAAGGAACGCTCAGCAATGACAACAGCTACGAACACAAAATGATTGGATCAATAATCATGTTGTGGTGGGTCGCTGTTCTGTTTTATGATGAATGAAACGCATATATGCCATTAGATACGTATGACATACATGATGATTGGGCCGTTACGAGGGACATTCTCTCCTCCAATAACGCGAATCTCCGTAAAAAAAGAAGCTGCTGCCATGCCTGAGACATAGCGAATAAGTCGGTGCAGAACCTTCCTGTCGGAGTGCGAGCATGCGGGCGGGGGCATTACTGATAGTGTGGCAGGTATCCAAACTCTTCACGTTTCAACTACCACGTGATCCTACGCCACACCCGTGAGAGTAAGGGACGAAAATGGTATATATCGTTGTATAGATTGACATAAAAACGATGTATGATACATGGGGTATAAATCGCTCCGACGGCCTATGTTTTAGACAAATGATATCGCTCATGTAGTAGTCCTCTCCTTCGAACCCGACAGAAGTGTGGTTCCGTTGGGTTCGGGGGACGCGATTCCATTAAGAGCCCGCTCCAAAGCTACGCCACAATTATCAGGCCGACTGAAAAGTGAATAAAGAATTCAAATACCTTTTTCACCTCGCTTCTTCAGTCGTAATGCCATGGTGTTCTGTAATGAGTCAATATACGACTCATATTTAACTATTTCGGTCAAGAGGTACTGTGACTTCCTTTCCCAATTACTCTGAGCTTTCAATGCGGTGGCAGACCTTGGTGGATACTTTTCCTTCCTGTCAGGAAACACATGAGAAGATAAAGTAAACCACAGACCAATGCCATCATGGGTTCCCGAAGTTCATTATGGCGCTCCAAGTCATTTTTCAAGTACCTAACATGTTTTCGTAGTGCATCCAGTTGGGTTTCCTCATCGTGGGTACTTGGGATAGTTGGTGGCAGCGGTGCTTTCCAATCGTTAATAGGTATTCTATCCGCCCATGGCGAGTTCCCATGGCGAATCGTCACGGCACCCTCTCTCCAACCAAACCTGCTTCGATTACTTCGGCTGCTGCGAATGCTTGCGCTATCTGCACGATCCACGTCTGGAGTAGATCCCTCCTCAAAATGAGGACCATATACACGTGGTTCTGAAACCCTGTTCCAACCATATTCCATATTTGAAACACCCCCTGCCAGTGGTTCTTTACTTGTTCTTGCAGCCCAATAATTGCATGTAGAGACCCACTCATTGACTAATTCTTCGGTTCCTGCCTGGTAAAAGTAAACACCACCATTTGCCAAAGTAAGAACCATGCAGTAAGGCCTTTGTCGATTGTAACCCGGAGGAGGTAGTGAATGCGCAAGAGAATGCGCCAAATGGACAGTGCCAACAGGATGGGCGCTCGACTGAAGAGAATCACTATATGGGGGCCTCGATACCTCTCTAAGAGACTTACCAGCCAATTTCCACCACCGATGACGTTGCTAGCTGTCGCTGCGTTATCATTACCAAAAGTAAACATATTGAGATCCCCTTTCTGGATGACTACAAAAACGTCGAGCCATGACTTGTCTTTCGCTCTCTTTCCAGTCGATTCCCAATACTGTTTACGACAAAGAATCCCTTCTTTAGCCCATGGAGGGCCGAAAAGTGCCAATTCCTCGTCGGAGATGCTAATTGAGGTAGACGTCGTATCTTGACTTTTGATGCTTTGGTCGTCGTCCTCGTGCGTCTCTCGTATTATAGTATTCGACAGATTAGATGCAAAGCCCAGGGAAGGTGTAAGAAATGATGAGCTTGAACATTGAAACTGGAACCCGCCCGTGAGTACCAAGGTATGATGATATATAGGGCACATGCCTCATTGGTAGAAGTCGCAAGACTAGGTGACGGGCTCACGCGACCATCTACGCTACTATTACTGCTTGCGCCTGATTGGGTAATGATTGAGTGCAATCCGCGTATACTCCCTCGTTTGAGTACCATCAGTCGATCTGACTGACTACGTAGACTCCGATTGCGGAGCATTCCAGGGCTGGCATTTGATGGTGAGGCAGCCAGTCGCATTGTACTCGTGTTGAATGGCTGTAAAATTTGTTGTGCTCTGATAGCGCCATACATTTCCTGGAGTAGAAGAATGAGATGTCATCATTGATAATGGGAAGGGCATGCGATACCTTCAGTACGTTTTCCATTTCGTTCTCCCATGCGCGATTATAAAATTGGGAGATGTTGACAGATTTGACATCCATATCACCAACATTGGTGGACGTTGGTATGTTCTCATTGATAGTTGCGATTTCTGGAGAATTATACGTGGCAGAAGGCAATGGAAGTGACATAACAACGTCTCTCGATACGCTGTTCCAACTGGTAATACTATCACTCCTTTTGGAACGTCCAACTACTTCTGTATTCTCAACCGGCGCATTGCGAGTACTGCTGTTATGGTCATCTTGACCATCCGAAATTACCCCTTGCGTGGAGGTGAATTGTGCCAGGATCGCCGTCAGAGTATTTCGTACGAACTGGCTACGCGACATATGTGTTGCCAAATCAGCTACGTGCAAATCGGTGTTGAGCAACAAGAGCGAGTAAGTGACAGCGTGTACAACGTCTAGGACCGACTTCAGTAACGAACAACAGTGAGAAATCAGGGATATTTTACTTGTAGATCCGTACAGGGTTGAAGGATTGCATTCCCAATAACGTTTGCTAAATTCTTCCAAAATACGGTCGACTTGCTGAGTCTCGGCCTTCAGAAATAATTTAGAGCATAGACGTCTAGAATAAATCTATATGAATGAACCGTGCATTATTAGGTGCGACTAACCGGAAAGCGAAATCAAGCCTAAGACCCGAGAAATTGAAAAAGGCAATATAATGCCGCAGCGCAATTTTGTTGATATATCCTCTTTCACAGAGTTGAGAGGCTGATTGTATTCGGAAGGTAATGATTCTCAACACTTACTGTCCACCAAGGTACTCCGCGATCTTCTCTCGCGCCAGAAAGCTGGTATCTTCATTCCAGCACCTGGTAGCAAGCTCCTTACCATAACTTTCAATATCAGCTATTTCGTCGCGACTGGCTGAGAAATTTGAAGACGTGAAACGAGCTAAAGTCAGGTCATTGACAGTCAAGTCATGTTGAGAGCTCGTATATGCGGATGCTAGTCACAAAAGTCAGACTGTTTCTAACTGGAATAGCATGAGACTTGCAAGCGCGGGAATCGTCTCTGGTTGGGATAAGGGATGGTTCAGAGCTAGAAGCAGTTGGTCTATGCAGTACGTTCAGACGATTAAAATCACGAGTAGTCAATGAAGTTCCATGGTGGGGTTTTAACGATCCGGGTGCTTCTTCGGCTGCATTGGTCCTAGAATTGTTAGGTCTCACTGGGGAATTTGGCATCTGCAGCGACGACGAACGCGGCGGCACAATTGGAGATGGTTCAATTGGCTTCGCACCATTTTCCCCTGTCTCTTCCCCAAATTTTCGATCTGTATCCGGTGGGGAAACAGATGCTTGTATAATCGAGGTTGATTCAGGTAGTTCTAATCTATTGAGAACTGAGGGGCCATTGCCCGCCTTTGAACGATATACAAGTCGGCGTGCAGGTGTAGATGGATCTCGAAGATCCAACGATGCAGAGCTCATAGGGTCTAGAGAAGATAGCTGGCCTTTGAAGTCGTTAATTATGCCATTTAACGTGTGATCGTCCCACTCCCGACCATCATTAGTGCGACGCTGAGCGACTGAAGGTGCATTCGCTAGAAATTTTTTGATATCAGCATCTCCAACGCTTAAGCTTCTTCTCTTAGACGCAGTGACCGTAGCTGAAGTCTGCCAGGAGGGCTCCCGGCTATTATAACGTGAGACCTGGTCACCGGAGATTAGAGCTACTTCATCAGAGATATCTTGTCTTTCATAAGACACGATTGGAGGTTTATTTGCAAGAACAGGCGTCTGCGAACGAGAAACAGTAGCCGTTTCGTTAGATATGTTAGGTGTTGTTTTTATATTGCGTCCATTAGAGTTTGTATGGGGTGAGCTCAAGAGATTAAATGGTGCCGCGGATAGAGATTTCTAGAGGGGTTTATAAGATGCAATACTTGTGAATGATGGAACACTACAGCGAGACACGTACATTTTTTTCCTTCGCGCTATTCTGCCCAAGCATTTTACCTATCAACGCACTAGTCTTCTGTTTTACCGAGCTTCGGGGAACCTAATATTGGGCCGTAGTCATGAAGTAGACACCACTAATACAGGTATTCTCACCTTAGCTGTTTCATACTTCGGTGGAAAAGAACCTGTCGTAAACCATTCCGGGGCGGCATCTGTCAGCGCCCCTCTGTTCAATCTGTCCCTTCGTCCCTTTAGCGGGGAGGGGCTCATAGGCGCAGCTAGTGCGGGGTTCAGCGAATTTGAGGTCGAGGACCACGGACGGTTACTTGCACTACTTGCAGGAGGACGGTCCTGAAGCGGAGGAAGTGGTGGAGGTGATGTCTTAGTCCTTTCCTTACTATAATGGTGTGCGCTAGGAACACCACCACCACGCTCCCTGGCTTTGCGTACGAGGGTGGCAAGATCAGGACTGCTAGAGGTTCCTGCAGCTCTGTATATTGACCGTCGGTTCGTTAGATGTTCCGCATCTTCTTGCTCGCTCAGAATTTCTTTGGAAGGGATAGAAGGAGGGTGATGCTTTGATGGGCAAGGAGTTGGTGGAACGACTTTGAACGGCTGGGCTCCTCGTTGTGTTGAGAGGGACGAACTCGGGCTAACATCCATTCCTAACGAGTTGACATCGACGCTTTCTTTAATCCTGACTGTACCTTCTTGGCGTAGTACTCGCTCAAATTCTAGGTCGGTGCGGGAAGTGCAGCGCAGTATTTGTTGTCTATTTGGAGCAAAATCCTCCGCGGCTACAGGCGGCGAGACAGTCCTCTGCTCGCGCCCCGACCTAGAGGACGATTCGCGTTGGCGACAAGACTGAGCCAGTTTGGGCACGGCAGGGACTCAAGGAGTTACTGCGTTAGCGAGTGACAGCATTCCCAGGTAAATGCATTGTGTACAACAATAAAAATAGCTCTATCTATGGAAGAAAATGCCGCATAGCAGGATATTCAATACCAACAAGATAAAAGTAAATCAGTTCGTGGCATTTGCATACGTCTGCAGCACGGTGCTGTAATCTCCAATCAGGTATCAGGCTCTGGCATTTGCATGCCGTGAGATGTCCGTCGTTGCCTCTTCATGGCTAACGTTGTAGTCGATGGCATAGTGCCCCGTGAGTCGGAGGCCATTCCTCGTCCTAATCCCGACAGCGCAGAGTTCGATTGCGAACGTGGGCGAGAAGTTGATGACGCAATCTTTGGTAAAGTGGAGATACTTTTTCGCGCGGCGCCACTGACAGATCCAGATGCACGGTTCCTGCAAAAAGCTTGAATAGCAAGTAATTGTTGATGTCATTATGAACTCACCGTTTTTTTATGACATCTGTCTTCAACGATAGGGGCCGCACTACACCATGCAATTTCTTCATAAAGAGTCAGCCAGCCCCATATACAACGCCAAATCTAGCAACTTACGTAGAATAAACCACATGCATTGCCTGTTGACGCATTAGTACCAATTAGCTACAAATTATAGAATATTAACTTACACAAAGGTTGCCCTTCTGGATTTCTTCTCCAAAGAGGTGTGTTTGTCGTTTGACAGTTTGTGCAAAGGGTAGGTGGCTGGTCTCCCTCTTCACCACTCCCTTTATTATTAGCACTTTGTGCACCGCCGTCTTTGTTTCCGAAGTCCGCAGTTTTGGGAGTAATTGGCTGTCCATCTTCAGATGCTGTCGAAGTACTTGAACTTTTGTGCAGGTCATGAGGCCCTTGCTTAAGCGAGATGTACTTTCTCTGTTGGACTGTCTGTCCCGGACTAAGTCCTCCAGTGGGTCGACCATCACTCGTTGCTACCTCGGTGGACGGGGGAGTTGATGCACTGCTTGTGGCATTATTGGGCTCTGGAGATGCGCCGGCGCTGGACGATAATCCGTTTGCCCAACCATCGCTTGAAGGGCTTGCATGGAAATTATGAAGTGAAGATGTATTCTCGCCTTGCTGAATGGATAGAATTTGCGTCGGGTCGACATGCGTATAAGTATTGCTTGTATCTAGCCCAGGATATCCGAGGCCCATAAAATGACGATAGTCTACTAGTGAGTCATCCATGCCTGCAAGGCTGGCCGCATTGATTTGCACATATCCTTCTGTCATAACAGCGGAAGCGGAAGCAGCAGCAGATGACAGACCTTCACTAGATGTGACCGGTTCTCCAACCGTAGCAAAGATAGAACCGCCGACGGACGAACGGGAACCAGCATATACATGAGAACCCCCAGATTCTGTCCCATCTCTATGGCTTGAATCTGCTTGTCCTTGGGAATGTAATGAGGACGGAGAGAACGAAAGGAGACTTTCATATGGCGGAAACGTAAAGTCAAATGATGAAGATGGGAATGGGCTATTACGTTCGAATACGTCTTGTTCCTGATGGACGATGCTAGTCCCATTTACATTGGAGGGATCGGCACGTAATAAGCTGTCATGGTGGGGTGCCTCCGCACGTCGCTTTTGACCAAGCAAGCTATCCGGCGACAGAGGTTTACCGTTCACTTGATGCCTACCACTAATACCCTGTAATATACCATCTTTAGAAACAGTATGGTCAAAACTTGTCTTTCGAACATGCCGCGGAAATGCGCGCGGCTCTTGTGAATGGGGACCATTGGTCTTGTTTAGTCCATGTAGACCAGCTGATGGCAACGACGACGGAGTAAATGTAGGACTACTAAATGTAGACACTGGATGGCCGAAATTGAGATTGTGGACGTGTCTTAATTCCCCAACGTTGTCAACGCCAAGATCGCGGGCATCTTCATACGCTCCAGTATGGCTAGATGGGACCCTCGTTGAGATGGACGGAGATCGACGACTCGCCAAAGAAAACATAGCACTGGGGACGGGAACACCGTGTGAACCAGTGGGATATCTCCCATTCACCATCCTATGTAAGCCTTTGCTGCTGTCTTTAGTATCGCTAGAGATCTGAGTAGTATGCAGGTAGCGATAATCATTTCCATAAATGCCATGTTGACCAAACGTAAGAGAAGTGTCTGGAGGCCGTGACCGGGAACGACTAGTTGGCCTCCAGTCCATGGAAATTCGTGACCGGGACCTGCTAATTGCCCTCCAATCCATTGGAACAATACTGTCAATCATTGTTAGCCCTCACTAATGAACAGAGACTGTAGGATTACTCTGGCTCTTCTGTACTATCTTGATTTGTTCCCTCAAAGCCAACAACGCGAACGCGCGCTTTGCCCTTGTCAATGCGTCTACCACGCTCGCTTGATTCTCCACCCGTGCCAGGCTCAGAGCCAGGTTGACGGTCAGGCACCTGTGCGGGTAAGACGTCCTTCTGCTTGGCAGGTTCTGACGACAGGAAGCCACCCTTATCTGACCATTTACCTCCTTCATCCTCTTTTCGTTTCTTGAGCGCCAGTGCCATCATACGCCAAGTGAGATTTTCCATCCTCTGTGCCTGTGGCAAGCTAGCCTTAGTCCTAGCAAACAACTTCCAAACCTGGGTAGCTAGAGGGTCCTCCTTAGCTAGTTTATCCGGATCCGCATCAAGAGCAGTTGATTGTAAAACAGGAGAGCCAGCCACGCGAGGGGACGTAAATGGCGTCGTTGCGTTTGGTGACAAAGAAGCACTATGAGAATGGAATAGTTCGTCGGAAAATATTTCCGTAAATAGCGTGGACTTCGAGTCCACACTAGCTGATGCGGGGGATATAGGTGATTGGACAATGTTGGATCGGCGAGAAGAGGTGTCTGGTAGAGTAGGTATTGAGGGTTCGTTCAGCACACCACACGTCGCGGAAGGTGTAGAATTGGGTGATGACACAGGCGACATCCAAAGCGACGGAGGCAGTCTTATGTTGGAATGCTCACCTGAATAAGAAAAGGCAGGTGACTGTTCAAAAGATGCGCCGTCGAACACAGTTCGATTGAGCGCCATCTCGTATGATTGAACATTGCGCGATGGAATCCCGTGCTCAGATTGAGTCAAGGTGGAGGAGTTGGTAAACAAGCTCCTGCTCTGAGGATCCGATCGTCTGTCGTCAGCTAGTCGAGTATTGTTAGCACAGCTTCAACAGCCATATATGAAATATGCCCACCGCGAATAACTTTATGCGTGTTAATATATGGCCGAGAAGATGGTATGGTGGTTGAATGTGGGAGGGCTGGCTTCTCGCGCACCGCAAGAGAATGCGCATAAGCGGTAGGTGACTGAGACCAGGACCCAACAGTGCTTGACTGCCCAGGCATAAGGATCGGTAGGAGTCGAGAATGGGCGTTAGAATTGAAGGAAGAACTTGAGTACTGCCCAGGAGAGTCTTGATCTAGGTTGCCATTCGCTGCAAGCACTGCGAAAACAGATGGATCAAGAGGAGCAGAAAATATGTTGGCCCAGTCTGTATTTGAGATGGGCTGTACAGTTGATGGTTGATCCAATTGACTTGTGTTCTTCGGAGAAGAATGAGACAGATGGTGAGAAGATGACACCAGGATAGATGGAACATGCGGCCGGGTAGAAGAAGACTGTTCAGTAGATGATGTCAAGCCATTCGAGAGCGAAGCAGTATCGAGTGATGGGCGAGGGGTTGTAGGTGACCATGTCTTAGAGAATTTACCCTCCATGAATGGCCTCGCCGAGGATGGAGGCTCCATTTGACTGATATAAAGAGCAGGGTGCTGAGGACGTCAAACGAAGGCCGGAAAAGGACGGAGGGGGGAGTAAATCAAAACAGAGTCACGGCTTGTAACAGCCAGGAAATAAGTCTAGAGAACGTGTCGAATGGTGACGAGGAGGGGATATGAGCGCTAAAGTACGACCGCAGGACGAGTGGAGAAGCACCGTGTCCGCCGTGTCCGCATCCAATCAGTGCCGCGCGGACTCTCGAGACCCATGTCAGTCCTGCCGGTCCATGCCGCAATTTTTTCGGAGACCAACACAAGTTATCTACACACGCTAAGTACATCACTAGTATCCCGCAGCAATGCCGTTCTTCCTTGAATCGCTAGCAGCTGAACACTTCGTGATCAGACATTTTCCTAACTTCCAAGCTGGTTTCTTACCGTAAATATAGCCACCATCCGTCGTTATACCCTGCACAGCAGCCGCGACCCGACTGATGTCGGCCACTACGACAACATCGTCAATTAAGTCGGTAGAAGTATTATGTGATGGGAATGAATGACCTGTGACGTTATGGCCTCTCGTCTTTAAGTCATCAAGCAGATCGGGAGGATAAGTCTCATCAGCGTCCAACATGAGGGGATACAATTGGTCATGCAAACGCCCATATTCGATTGCTTGGCTGATGTCCAAGCTCCATTCGAGGTTCAAGATGACCTGGAACACAGAACCAAAAATGCGCGACCCTCCTGAGCCTCCAACTACAAGATGAATTGAACCATCGCGTTTTTCGATGACCGTTGGTACCATCGATGACAGTGGTCTCTTCCCTGGCTCTGGGTAGTTATCTATTTCCACGGTCAAAAAAGGTTATTAGCAGCGTGCCAAAAACTTGCATGGTGATGGCCATAAGCCATACGCATTTGGCACCCCCGGAATAGAGAAATCGTCCATTTCGTCGTTGAGAATGACGCTTGTTTCGGGATCCAGCACTTGAGAACCAAATACTAAATTAATGGTCGATGTGACCGCTACTGCCATGCCATCCGAATCTACAACGGACGTATGACTCTTCATATTGCATTGAGTAAGGCCGATAAATTGTTGCAAACCATCAGACGCACTGTTCCATGATCATTTCTGACATCATACTCTGGTTTATAGTATTCCGGGGAATGTGTGTGACTCTTAGCGAGGATCGTCAGTCCAAGCAAATGTAATCGCGAGCAATAACCTACATCTGTAATGTTAACCACGATCTCAGCGGCGTACTCCTTTGTCGGTATCTTGGATATTCTACCATCGGTATCAAAATCTGGATCACACACTTTTGTCCTAAAGAAAATTATATCCAACACCGTGTCCTTCTGATATATCTTACCGTGCTGCAAATCCAAATTTCATTGCCTCTACCATTCTATGAGTATTGACGCCGCTGCGCGTGGCAAAGTCAAAATTTTCCAGTAAATTTAGCATATGAAGCAGCACTGCTTTGGTGAGCACGCAAAATAATTCCATATTCGATACTCGTACCTGGGCCAGATGATGGTGCGTGAGTCGTCATGATTCTTTGACCGTTATAGGTCCCTTCCAGAGCAGGCTCTACTTTAACACGATAGCCCTCAAGGTCTGAATGGGAAAGTATCCCCCCCATCGAGTGCACCTTTTCCACAATTGAATCTGCAATGCGACCCTGAAGAAGATGAGCAGAGGAAAACTAGCCATTTGCAACCAATTAAAACCTTGTAGAAAGCATCCGCCCCTTGTTCAGCTACGTCAGACAAGGTTCGTGATAGATTCGTTCTTCTCATGATGTCTCCCTCCTTCAACAGCGAACCATTTGGAGCAAATATGGCTCTCCAGTCAGGACTGTTCAACATTAAATCTGAAAACCACTTGGGCACCAGGGAATTCAGCTACGTGCGAGCAGCATGGAAAAGGAACTGACTGGAATGCGGCGCCCAAGCTCCCTGTCAACCTTCCAACCCTCTGCAAGCCTAATACTTGGCTCTACGAGTCTTTTCCATGGCAGTCGGCCCCATCTACGATGAGCCTCTTCAAGGCCACGTAGCTCGCCGGGAACACCGACAGACAAACCACCCAGCCTAGCCAATTGAGGGTCGGTAACAAACATGGTGGAGTTTGCTAGACCAGGTGCTGTCTCTCTGAAATCTATTGTCCACGATTCTGACCTATTCCCGGGCATGCGCACTGTCATCAGTCCCCCACCGCCAATACCTGACCTGTATTTGAAATAAATACGGACTTTAAAGGACCACGTATCGATGTTCTCACGAAAACATATTGACGACACCGATGCATAACACGGAACTCACCGCTGCATCGACCGCATTTCCTCCGTCCTTAAGTACCTTAACCCCAACTTCGGAACACTGCTTATTCTCGGAAGCAACTGCTCCGTTTTTGGCTTTGATTAGGTATGCGGCATTGCGTGACCCTACACTAGTCGTTCGAAGGAAGGCTCGTGTTGGTCGATCAGGAACACTGCCCCCCAGACCTGCATGGTGCCAGCAAAGGAGGATGATGCTGACGGCTAATAAGAGAGAAAGTGTAGGCTTCTTAACGGGGGAGGAATCCGAGAGAGTTCGGTTGGAATACAAAGGAAGGGCCTTGGATTCGTCCGCACGGAGCATGAGATTATGCATAAACTTTGACAATTTCCTATGACATATATATACAAACACAAGCTACGCTTCACCAATTGTGTTGGTGAAACACTTGCCACTAGCAGCTGGACTAAATTGCAGATGACCGGTGACCACTGTTGGATGCGGTCTATGTATCTTATTTTATTGCATAGAGAATAGATATATTAGGCTGAAGGCGCTATTTTACATCACGAAAATGAGTACTAAGGAGGATCAAAGAAAAATCCTAACGCCAGTCTCTTTAGACATTACTCTCATCCTCAGCCCATCCATTTATCCCCCTTCCCTTAAGAGCAATTGATGGTTCAAAGCTTATATAAAGGCATATAGCGGCAAAATGAAAATTTTCAGTTTTCTCGACTTCAACCAAAAGCCCAATGTCTGAAATTATCGTAATAGGAAGTGAGGGGTGTTTTCCTCATTTGAATAAGATATTGTAGTCATCAATAGATGGCATTGGCATGCGTAACTTGGCCGTAGCACTTAGTTATGTTTGTGGACTTAAATATCTTCGGGCGGCCTTCCATTTGCGGTACCGAGTTTGGCCGCACCTCTTTTCATGGCCACCAAGAAGGCGGCGGACGCAAGTCTCTACCACCTGAGCCCTAAGGGCTTCTGGAAGAAGTTCCGTATGTCTTGCCCTGGCCTATACCCCATGGCTTTGTTCACTCGTCTACAGGCGACGCCGTCTCCGTCAACCCCTCCATCTCTTCTGGTTTGCCGATTGCCAGTCTCAACCGATACCCGCCGCCTGGCTCGCGGCCGGAAATGTATTCCACCCCAGCCACTAAAGGTATATTCAAGTCTGTTGTTCATTTTCCCCGCTAACCTTTCTCCAGCATCTGACCCGGCACAGAATCCTTATTGGAAGCGGGATGTCCGACGTGCCTACCCCCAGTTGTCCGTGATCACACAACCAGAGCTTTCATCCCTGCTGATTGAGCACTCTGGAACTGCTGAGTACGAGCCATTATATCTTAACTACTTCCTTGGCTTATTTTTCTTAGCATGGCCATCCCTGCTACGCAAGAAGTGGATGGAGGTTCGGTATCGTCGACTGCCGAACGACCGCTTGACTTGTCTCAGGCAATTGCGGTCGTTACGCAGGGAACAAAGGTGTATACAGAGTCCAAATTGCCTCCCTCTTTTCCCACTTCTTACAAGCGCTGGGTCCCTCGCTTGTCGCCTCCCCCGCCCCACGATCCCTATAGCTACTTCCCAATGTCATTGTACCAGTAGTGCTACGCATCTCTCAAATATGAAGTAGCCTTTGGTAATTTTGTCGGTGTCAGTCGAGATAATCCAAATATAAGTAAATTACGCAATGTCGTATGTTCCACCAACAACAAACCCCGGTGCCTCAACTGAAGTCCAAGCTGCTACATTTGCAGACGACCCACGGTAGGTGGTCGCCTCAACTGATGGCTTGTACCTTATAGTCAGTCTCCCAGTATTTATTTTTCAAAAACAACCAACACATGGCTTTATGAAGATGAGGATGGCGCTGAAATGGAGTTCGATGCCGCAAAGGGCGTCTGGGCACCAGCAGTGCGCCGCCTCTTAGATTACTGACAGGGAATATTAAATCACCTTGCAGCTTGACGAAGACCTCATAAAACAGCAACAAGCTGCTTACTCAGTTGCAGGTGTAGACGAAGAGGTACACTTTCTAGCGGAATTATTTTAGACCCGTTCCGACCCCTATTCGTGCACAGGTCCCAGCGGCACCAGTACTCCTGCGGGAAAATAGAAAGCGTAAAGAACGCGACGGTTACAACGTCCCGGGATCATCAATCAAGAAAGGTAAAAGTGACAAGACGATAGAGGAGAGAAAATCAAGAAATACGGCGGTCTTTGTGACTGGTTTACCTGCTGACACAGAATTGGACGAATTAGTGGACCGCTTCTCGAAATGTGGAGTGATCGAAGAATATGATGAGGGTGAACCGAAAGTAAAGATGTACGCTAAAGACGACGGCTCATTCAGCGGGGAGGCGCTGGTGGTATATTTCAAAGAAGACTCTGTAACGTTGGCTGTGAATCTTCTGGATGAAGCAGAGCTAAGACTTGGAGAGCCAAACACAGTTATAAGGGTTCAGAAAGCAGATTTCACTCATAAGTATGCTGTATCCGGCGACCGCGAACAACGGCGTACAGTGGACAGGAAAAAGGCGAGCAAACGCATCGGTAAGATGCAAAAGTAGGAGGGCCCTCGCTAATTACTCCGCACGATTTACTAAATGCCATACACAGGAAGTTGCAGGACTGGGATGATGCGGACGGATTCGGGCCCATGGGTACCTCGCGGGACGGTTCAACCGCCAGCAAAATAAGTCGTGTAGTCGTCCTAAAACACATGTTCACCCTGCAAGAACTTGAAGAGGATGCGTCGCTTTTACTAGATCTCAAGGAAGATGTCCGCGAAGAGTGCTCTACGCTCGGGGAAGTTACAAATGTTATTCTGTACGATGTTCGTCAACACATTCCACTCATCTCTACGTTACTCACCTTTATTTTAGCAGGAGCCCGATGGTGTTATGACGGTCAAATTTCGCGAGCCTCTTTGTGCTCAAGCATGCATTCTGGTTAGTCGTGTTCGGACGGCGTAGTGCCTGCTAAATCGTAAAACATGCAGAAAATGAATGGAAGGTACTTTGCCAGTCGTCGTATTGAAGCTTCTCTCTACTTTGGAAGGCAAAGATTCAAACGCAGTGGTGCAGACGAACCGGAAGTAAGTACCGAAGAGGCAGAAAAGAAACGATTGGACGATTTCGCGAGATGGTTAATGTCAGAAGGCGATTAATATAGTGTACTTATACTGATTTAATGTGGATGTCAAATCTATTACTTGTCCACCCTAATCAACTCAAGTCGAAATATCTGTATGATCTATGACGAAGCTACCAGCAAGAGAAGAAGGGGTTTCTATTCACCATCTCTATGCGCTTTGAGTAGTTTAGTCTGATGAGTGTGGTCGCTGAAAACAATACGTACTTCAATAACACTTCGTTTTGATTCTTCTTCCGTATTGATCAAATGCAGCCTTCCAGGCTCATCCTCGCGATTCCTGATGTGAGGTGGAGGGCGTTCTGGAAGAGGCGTGGACCTTGACAGTGCAATGAGGTCTTCTTCTGCAATGGAGCTTGTTGAAGATGCCACTTCGTGTACAGTTGCCAGTGGGCTGGCATTTGGAGAGTATGGCGAGGCAATAGGTCCTAGTCTTGGTTCTAAGTGTGCTGTCTGTATAGATGATGCTTCAACAACGTCGACTTCCTCAGAGTTTTCAATGGCTAGTCGCTGCAGACCAGCCTCGACTGCATCTAAACGCTCTAAATGCTCGAGCACCGTGACGCCTGTAGTCCCTGGGTGCACACGCTCGAATTTCGCAACAAAAGGAACCGGTCTAGGAAGTCCCGATGCGTCCGTTGACGTGGGGCGTACAGATGGTGGAAAATCACTACCAGAATGGCTTCGAGCACGTTTTGGTGCGGGAATGCTGCCAATGGATAGACGAGGAGACAACGGCTGCGCCTCAGTGATTGTGTCAGCAGTATCTCCAGGAACCTCTATTTCCTCATCCCAGACCAATAACTTTTGTCTTCGCGTCAACTCCAACGGACCTTTGCTCATTCATTGGTGAGTGCATAGCTATATGGTGCATGTGAAAATCGAATACCCTCATCCTGGACGGAAATTCATCAGCGAAAGCCCATGAGGGCAAACCGGGAAGATGCCTCACCAAATGCTTCAAAGACTGTACAATGTTATAAGCTTGGCCTAAGGGGTAATATCATTAGTATGGCCGGTCTTTATATATTATAATTATGCACCTTTGATAACAGCAAGTTGTCTCTGCAAAAAAGAACCCTGAGCTAGCGACTACTTGACGTATGGTGCAGAAATACCTTGAACATCTTTGGATGAAAGTCTGGGTCGACAGCAAACAATTTCTCAAGTTGGTAGGAAGTTTCCTCCCACCACATCTTGGATGTTAGATAAGGCAAGAAATGATTGCGGATCTTCTCGCTGAAGGGTCGTCCAATGAGGCTAACAGGTAGATATAACCAACCATAAGTGTAGGAGCGCCACCCTTGTGGATGCTCATGCGGGAAGGATAAGGAATTATCGATCGCAGCAATGTGAATATGTGGATGCTTTCTATAATCATCCACTGAGTGGGAAGCTTGTTGAATGGGTTCTTGGGACGTAGATACACCACTGTGGCAAGTGTTTATGGTTGGCGCATCCTCACGCTCCTTCAGTCCGCCCACGATTGGCATCGTAAGTGGTACTGAATGTGCGGGTGCAACATCAACCAGCGTCTTTTCGTGGTCACCCTCACAGTACTTGACCATATAATTGTCCGCTCCACGATCGGTGTTAAGCATGAGATAGTCTAGATTGAAATACAACTTGAGGGAGCGGTAACCCAAAAGGTAGACGTGACAAACCCAATATCACTAGTCTACCATTTGTTAGATCCGATCCCCGAATTAGAGAAGTGCTCACTTTTCTAGCTCTTCCCGGAAACTTTGTTGTAAGGTTGGGCTCCAATAAAATGGCCGCTCAGAGTCTCCTTCTGTCGACTCGAAAAGCTGACGTTCATCTTCGTAATCGAAATCATCGAACAGGTCTTCCGCGTCTCCGGTTTTTCCACAAAAAATTTTAAAAGTACTCAGAAACCTCTTCGAGATACTGCCTTGCCTATGGGTAGAATCATCAAAAGTATCAGAAATAGAACGACCAGGCCAAGGATGCGTGCGCAAAAAATCAGACGCATCTACGATGGCAGTGAATTATTGATTACAAGTGTCCAAAACACTATGCACCTTGATATCCGTGTAGAAAATACTGCATGCTTCCGATTTTGTCTGGCAGTGGTTTTCCTTTTTTGGCTGCATTCCTGTCTAGCCAGTCGTAGAAGAAAGCCTGTAGGAGACAGTGAACAGTGTAAGTCACAAATAATAATGATTGCTTACGGGACTAGATAGAGACACCAATTGAGTTGGCGGTACAATGTGGAGGCTGAGCCGATTGTCAAGCAGCGAAGCTGCAGCCTCAGAAATGTAACTAAAACATGTGTCAGGATCATTTCCATTAGAGAAATCGTGGTGAAAACCTGAGATTGGGTATCAAACAGGATCTACCAAATGGAATTATCCAACGGAACTGCCGATGGAGCCACTTCATTGTCTAAAACCCAGGTTTCAAAATGTGGTATTCAAATGTGACTGGAAAGTGGACCTTTGGATTTAGCCTTCCATACGGTTCTTCGTCCTTCGGCTTAAAAACTCTGGCCTCCTGTTTGAAAGACAGAAAACAAAAGACAGTGGAGAAATACTCACGCAACAGTATGAATTCGACCAGCTTCGTTCTTGGCCCGGACGAAATAGGATCCAGATGAACCCTTTGCGATCATCTTTGGATGAATTCCATCGGATATCGCGTTCCTGACGGATTGCACCAAACTTACAGGCATTTTCAAAGTGTACGAACCATGCAGAAACGAATGACCTTACCCATCAAATTCGGCTTGAGTCAATGGGGATTCATGGTCCAGAGTTCTTATCTGGACAGGACTTAGTAGCCATACACATGCTCTGTGTTAGGATACTTGCGGTCCCCTCGAATACAAAACGTGGCTCAAACGTAGGCTCAAATACGCTACGCCATATTTGCCTTCGTGCACGTTCTGAAACCTTCTTCTTCCTTTTAACTTTCTGCGAAATGGATTCTGTCCACCTTAGTGGTCCACATGAGCACTTCTTGCTAAGAAACGAGCAAGCTATGGTGCGCACCGCTTAAAAGCGCTGTCTAGCTTCTTGAGGTCGATACTTCCGGGTTGAGTCAGGCGTCTCCTGCCAACAGACGCTTGACGGTCCGTGACATCGGCTTCCACCACGGACTGCGCAAGAGGCTGGTACCCCACAGAACTGGACATCGACCAACTGACGGTGGCTGTGCTCGATCACGTATGCCTGTAACTCGCTCGGCTGCCCGTGCGGCCAACGGTTTGTTGGCAGATTCTCAGAAGCGCAAAGCGGATAAATCTGCATCCAGCCATTCTAAAAGGCTGCGAGCGTCTAAATCCTCTGTTACAGTTGCTTCCAGCAAGAAGGAAGACAGCAACAACCAATTGGAACGGAATGTCCACCAGCCAATGTCGGAGCAAGTAGTGCCAGCTACCTTGACATTTTCCTTCGAAGAAGGCAGGAAGCACTTGATTAGTGTAGACCGCCGTTTCGAAAAACTCTTCAATAAGATGCCATGCAAACCTTTTGAGCATTTAGAGACCGTTCATCCCTTCCGGTAGGAGGCTTCGTTTGTCATGTGCATATGTCACTCATGAATCCAAAGCTCATTAACGACGTCTATATTGTAAAAAAATATTTACATGTGGACATGTTGATAGACTGATCTTTGTGACATATTACTGTAGGGGCCAACAAATATCCTGGATGGCTGCACGCTCCATAAACCATCGTTTCAAGCGTTTGTTTGATCCTACTTTGCCAGAACAGGCGACAGAGTACGTAACATTTTACAGACGCTGCACCATGAATCTCAGTGTTGATTATCCTCAAGCGATACCAGATCGCCGTCGTCGTTCTTCCCTAGTCCGGTGCAAGTTTCCGGTGCCAATATTGAGATTCTAAGGTCAGCTGGCCTAAGTGCACGCAAAGCAGAATATGGTAGGCGAGATAATATTTCGCAATATTTAAAAAACCTGTGCATGAGGAACTTCAGTTAAGGACTTAGCTTCGAGATTTGTCGATGGCAGACTATCCGCTCGAAAACTAATGGAGGCTTCTGACAAAGATCTTGCACAAATGCTAATGGAAGTCAGAGGCATTGGCAGGGTATGTTTCTCGGTAGACTATCCCGCTTCTTAACTGGATAACTATGTTTTAGTGGACCGGTGAGGCGACCATTTCTGAGCAGATCTAGTACTAATTATAAACGAACAGTCGACATGTTTTCGATTTTTTCAATGCGACGACCGGATATTCTTCCTATCGGTATGTTAATAGTGTAGACTCCGGTGGGTATTAGGTTCTACATCTTTTATTACAGGAGATCTTGGCGTCCAGCGAGGCTTATTGAAATGGTTTTTATCACTACATTCTTCCAACCATTCACTTGACACCATATTTATTATTAATGAGACACCCCTCTCGAATCAGACAAGCGAGAACATATGGTTACCGGAGGGAAACGCCGAGAAATCGAGCCCCATTCCTTTGATTACCAATTCGGAAGTTATCCCCCCTCCAATTACACCACGTACCAAGAGTAGTCTTGAACATTATGCCTCTGAAGAAAGCGAGCTACGGCCACTGCCGTCAGGGTTAAGTGTGTCGGTCCTGAGGAACCGATTGAAAGGGAAGAAGATAAAGTAAGTGGAAGTGGTATTCGTGTTGACGAATACTCAGGTATATGACAGAGGGGCGTTTCTTACTCCTCTGGAGATGGAGGAAATGACGGAGAGCTGGAAGCCATACAGAAGTCTAGGTCGGGATACTGTTATAAATTTATAAAGTAGTGGGCTGATTATATGTGAACAGGGGTTTATTATATGTGGTCCCTTTCGGAGGGGGAGTAGAGTACCATGTCCCCTATTTCACGTGAATTCCAGATAGGGAAAGTCGATGACCTTTCTTGGCCAGCATCATTGAATGCTCTCCTTCAGTATCGGACGAGACCTCCTCTAGTGGCACACTTCTACCTAAATTATGTGCTGTTCAGCGACTAGTCTTCTTCCCTTAGTTTCGTCGCGTTCAAGTCGTATCCCTCCCTCCCTGACAGGTTCAACCTGTGCCTCGCCCACCGAAAGCGACACTGTTCAATCTCCCACCTCTGATTGTTCAGACGGTGTCATCCACGATCATATAGATATTGTACCCGCTGATTCACGCAAGTGCAGTCTCCACCATCTTACAGATTATCCGGGCGATAATTCACGCTTACACGTTGTCATCCCAGATATGGACAACAGACACGCTGGACCATTAGGCGACGAAATCGATCTATTTCTCCATGATAGTCTACATTTCGAACGTAACTCATCATTTCTGAAGCAATTAGACCCCAAAGCAAATGCACCTACTCTACCGTTTTCGCCCACTGAAGCGATATTAACATCTTTCACTACGTATAATCTGAACGCCCAATCGTATTCGAGGCAATTTCTCGTTGGCCATACACTAAATCCTCATTTCGTATGGATATGCCTTAGGAGGCATACTGTATCAATTACAAGATGAACTCGGGGCGGGCAGTTATGGTTTTGTCATGACCGCCTGCCATCGCGATGAACAGTATGAAGTCGCAGTCAAATTTATCATCAAAGCCAATGTACCGGATTATGCTTGGATGGAAGATGGACCCGTGGGTCGCCTACCCATAGAGGTGTTTTTGCTTTGTTCCATCGATCATGAAAATATTGTGAAATGTATGGACCTTTTTGAAGATGATCTTTATTTCTACCTGGTGAGCTTCGAGCTGGGTGGTGGATGCATGACCGCTGAGTCGTTGATGTCAGGTGCAGGAACTACATGGGTCACCTTGGTCTACGACTCCGCCGATGCCATCCCTTTTGGCCTCAACTTCGGAAGATTCACTGGCTAACCCAGATGTCATTACTACTCCTGTTCATTCACCTGACATGCAAGACACCCTCTGTCGCTCGCGGAAAAAAATAGGCACGGTACAATGTGGCATCTCAACTTCATCACTCCAAGCAAACGCACGCCCAAATGTCCAACGCCGGCCGTCCTACGATTTATTTGAGTGTATTGAGCAATCTAAACTAAAGCGTCTGACTGCAGATCAAGCCCAATATGTCTTTGCTCAAGTTGTCGAGGCAGCCTATTACCTCGACTGTCAAGGTATAACTCATCGTGATATCAAAGACGAGAACCTCGTTATAGACAAGAACTTCAAAGTAAGACAAACAAACTTGGCTAAGTGGAGACTTTCTAACTAGCCGTAGGTTAAACTCATAGACTTCGGAAGCGCTGTCATAGCCGATCCTGACCGGCCTCGTCCATTTTACAAGCGATTCTATGGCACAACGGCCTACGCCGCACCAGAAATTCTACTGAAGAAAAGATACCGAGCACCACCAGCGGAAGTGTGGACGCTGGGCGTTCTCCTTTCTTATCTTTTGACAGGCACTCACCCCTTTCCGACAGTTGAAGATGCTGTAGATGGAAACTTCGTTCTGACTGCCAACAGTGAACTCCCGGAGGAGGCCACAGTTCTTATGAGGAGATGTTTGGACCCAAATCCTGAAACGAGGGCGACGATAAGGGAGATAAAAGATCACGCTTGGCTTATTCCCAGTAACGGAGTTAGCTGAGGCAATTATGTGACATTTTGTCTATCTTCACCAATAGATTTGTATTCTCTACATGATTCCCACGAATAGGTTCAAGGCAAACAAGTACAAAGCATCTTGTCCGAAGCGCTCCAGTCATTGGAAACAACATTTGAGCGGCCTAACGACATCTCACCTTCACTATATGCGTCATGACGTCCGTAATTAGAGGTACAAGTAAGATTCAGATTATACTGCTTTCATGTATTCCGACCAGCGAACCTTAGGCTTTGGCGCAGTAAGGTCGCATATGACCCGCCGATCAGGTGCACCGGCCTTGGTTGCATACTCTGCATCTCGTTCCTTTCACTCGTCAAGTCGATTCGCTCAAAATGCAGTGAAGCAACTGGTAGATGAACCAGTTACTTCAATTGCTCAGCACGGATCAAGCCAGCATAGTCTGGAGCACCCAAGGAATAAAGCTGGTACGTATTCGACAGGCTTTCACAATCCTCGTATCAACACCGTCAGAATACGTGCTTTCCACAATGGATAAGATAGCAAACTGGGCAAAGCAGGGTTCAATGTGGCCAATGACTTTTGGTATGCTATGTTGTCCTATGGGTGTAACATTGGTGATTAACATTCCGGAAGGACTGGCGTGCTGTGCTGTAGAAATGATGCACATGGCCGCGTCTCGGTACGACCAAGACCGCTTGGGGGTTGTTTTTCGTGCAAGCCCTAGGCAGAGCGATATTATGATAGTTGCTGGAACACTGACCAATAAGATGGCCCCAGCGTTGAGAAAAGTATACGATCAGATGCCCGAGCCCCGTGCGCCAGTGGATATAATGTTTAAACACACATTCTTATGAATTTACAGGTTGGGTAATCTCAATGGGTTCGTGTGCAAATGGTGGTGGCTACTATCACTATTCGTATTCCGTGGTCCGAGGCTGCGACAGTAAGGAAGTACTGTGTTCACTTGTGCAGTCTATCTTAAATGTTGCACGCAGGAATTGTTCCCGTTGATATCTATGTACCTGGCTGTCCCCCGACTGCAGAAGCGTTGTTGTATGGTATGTTGCAGTTACAACGTAAGATGCGAAGGTCTCGGAAAGGAGTACTATGGTAAGTTGGCGTTTAAGTGACCGGGACGAACGAGTGCTTATAATTGGTGCAAGGTATCGCAAGTAAAAAGTGTAGGGGTCCGTTGTAGTGGGCATAGTAGTTACAATATTCATTTTGCTGTGCACATCAATTAGTGTAATGTGATCACGGTTACCCTTTTACTAATCCACCCAAACACCATTTCATCCAACGTACGACATGGCTGCCGCTCTCCATCCCATGAGAGCTGGTGGAGGTGCAAATGTCAGCCAGAGCCTGTACCAGCGGGCCGCGCCCGGCGTAGATCTCGAGGAGAGCAGATACACTTCAAAATTCCTTCCTTCTTCAACCGTATGGTATAGTGAACCACCCCACCAGCAGGCGTTAGATCCTAATTCGTCAATGAATCAATCTGTTCAAAGGTCGCAGCCAAGTAATCCGTCATACCCCTTACCCCAAGCAGTTACTCGTTCAGGTTTCGAGCGTTACAATTTGGACCAAGCCCCCGACAATTACAACGAAATCATGGATGTTAGTGACAATAATCCTCGACGCACCAGCTCTGCCGCTTCTCGGGGTACTAAATCTACACTAATTGACCTGAATGGTCGTTCACGTGTAGTAAATCAAGCCTCCCAACCCGAAACTACGTCGCAGGACGTCACTGTCGGGCCTTCCTCCCCACGTCATCCTTCTACTCAGCTTGCTACGATTTCTGCAGTCGCGGCTACTCCTTCTACCGAACCTTTACCAGTTGGCAACTTTCCGCCCATTCTGCCTTTGTCCGCGTCGCCCACGTATTCTCCCCCTATAGCGCCCAAGCACCGGGCCCAACCCCAGCAGCCGACGTTTATCATACCATCAACAACTCCCAACCCCTTAAACACTGTCCTCTCCCCCATACCACCTCAACAACAAGAAGAGGTCTGCATGGAATGTGCTATGCGTGACCAGGATATGGCCGATGTGGATGTCACATCACCTGGTGTTTGGGATAGAGAGAGTGATGTTTTGTACGAAGAGCTCAAACAACGTCAACTGGAAGAAGAGACTAACGGTAACCTAAACATCGGTCCCTCTGGGCCCAGAGCAATAAGCTCACGTCTCACGGAGCAAAATCTCAAACTATGGTTGACCCTTGTATGTATTTATTCTGTGCTTTGAACTCTCCGGATCGTTTGACACGAACTATAAGAATCCTCGGGAGCCAGCTTCGAAGCAGCAGTCGTTACACACGTACATCAAAGTTCAGCGGACTTTGCTGGAAGCAGAGGGCCTTGCTCGTGTCCAAGCGATGCAGGAAGCCAAACAACTGGATAGTAAAATGCGAGATACTATCTCCCAGTTACGCCGGTCAGCTTATGATCTGACGAGCGGCACCGCAGGAGTCGATGATACAGGGGGACTTTGTATCAGACCACCCTTGTCACCTATTCCGGGCATTTTGAACCCTCGTCACACCCGTTCCCATTCACGTGAAATTACGTTGCTCGAGAATGGCATGATTGTTGAACATGTCGACGTTCGCAAAGAAGAACGTGAGGAACGACAGCGCAGAAAGAAGGACGAAAAACGTGCCAGAAAATCATCTCGCAGTTCTGTGCTGGATGTAACGTCAATTATATCGGCACCCAGTAACGGACAGTATACGGATGCGGGATTAGGTCTCAAACCCTACTCACGTTATTCTCAGTCTAATTCAGCGAGACCAAATAGCGTACTTACCGTCCCTTCCGAGCGCCCAGATATACCGACTGCATACTCTCAGGCATCCTTCTCGGACGTACATAGCGTTGGTTCTACTTCTCCAAGACGTAGCAAGTTCCTCGGATTCAGGAATCTAAATTCTGGATGGAAGAGTCGCGAGAGTTTGGCGCCGTCTGGGATCTCAGGTAGTATGATCGATATGCAGTAAGATGACTTTCAATGGCCAAAACTCTTAGCTGATGTCCTACAGTCTAGCACTGCAGCGCGAACCAAAAATGTATACAACACAACCCATCGAACTAAATACACCGCGCAGAAGCCAGATTTGGTCCACCAACGATGCCGGAGGAGGCTTAGCCAGCTCTTCGGACAAGCAAGAAAAAAAGAAAAACGGGCTCACCCGGATATGGCGACTGGTAACAGGTTCAGGCAAGGGTAGCATGTCAGAAAGTCGCGACGTAACTCGTTCAATTGACAAGTTTGAAGACGATCTCCCTTTAACCCCACCGCCACCACTGTCGTACCTAGTTGATCGGGGAAATAGTGATATGCCCATGTCAAACGGTCGTCACTCGTCTACACCGTCTTTACCTTCCATCACATCAAATAAATTGGCCGGAAACTCGCCTGGTATGTCTCCTCCCACACCTCCATCCAGCGTGCTACCTTCACCCGCCTCGTCACGCCCTTACGGAGCTGATGTAGACCACATTGAAGTGAAACTTAACAATAGCGGGAATTCTGATGACCAAGAAGGGCAACGTCATGATGAAATAATTGGCAAAAACAAGCCTTTTGGACTAAGGAAAATTCATCCTGTCACATCCGAGCCTGATATCCGCGGACAAGTAACCGATAACCCACCTCCACCTATACCTCAACTGCCGACAAACATACAAAATAAACCATTATCTTTAGTACGGGAGAAGTCTCTACCGCCTCTTCCAGGCGAAATAACTGTAACCCGCAACCCGGCCGAGGCCCGACCCCAGACCATGTACAATGATCCCCGTTCATCTGGCCTTGGTTTTCCACCTCCTAGTATCACGCCCTTCCGGAATATCGACGTTCGTCGACAGTCGTTTGGTGGCGTATCTTCGCGACCAAATGTACAGACCATGTCTATGAAACTGCAAGATCCTCATGCGTTATTTGGACTCCGATACGATGAATTTGGAATTTCTCGCAGGTCACTAGGCCGCCTAGAATATATACAGAAACCATCAGTACAGAGCACACCTTCACCGGCGCCGATGAAAAAGAAGAACAAGTTTTTATCGTCCCTTCTTGGCAAAAAACAGACACGTGACTCTCAGCTACACTTACCGACGTCGCAGGACAGTACGGCAGACCTCCAACAGTTCCCACCAATGCGTCGTTCGGGATCTGGGGGGCAAGAAGAGCTCGGCCTGAACGGATATGCTACTTCGACGTCACGGCATAGTGCGCTTAGTATGGGTGGCACTCACCCCCTTCACCGTACCTCCTTTACATCGCGGAAAGCTCTTGAAGGGCTCGTGTTCCAAGATCCTGAGTTTGTAGCATACAGGTATCCATCGAACGACCAACATCTGGATCTACTACGCTAGCATCGTCTTCGTCCGTTCCATAACATACCCATTAAATCTTTATTCCAATCGATACACATATATGCAGTCACTATCGTGCACCTCCTGGTTCTTTCAGTATCATACTATGCATTCTATTGCATCACCTTTCCTTTGAGAATTCCTGCTGCTGCACAGATATGTATTATATTGTCATTCAATTGCTTATTTTACTAAGTCCCGAAGAGAGGAGGCGGCAATCATGTGATGGCGATCCATGAGTGAGCGTATGACACATTGTATAGTACCTCTTACTCTTTGAACCTTGTGACTTGTTACTTTGACAAATGGCAAGCTCGGAATTAACACTAGCTTTAAGGCATTAATGCTCACTTAGGCACCGAGGGGACTATCTGCCGAAGAGAAAAGAGTCAAACTACTAGAAATATTTCATGAGACCGTAAGTAACGATTTTGATTTCAAGCACCCCATCTTTTCTAGATCATTTGTAGAGAGACTTTTTCCAGGTAGGCCACAACACCTATACAGAACGGATCTGAACTAAGGTTGGTCCAGCTCAAAGAGCTGGAAAAGTTAGGGCCAAAAATGAAGGGCATAGGTAGTACGTTCTGCTTTCCTTCCGAGTGTCTACCGACGTCTCGAATTCATAGTTTCGCAATCCGTTAAAGAGGTCCTTCAAATATTAGTCGATGATGGCCTAGTACAGACAGACAAGATTGGGTCGTCCAACTGTGCGTCGAGCTGGTTAGTGCACATATATGCGCCAGAAAATTGATGGCAAGAATCGTGAAGTTTTTTGGAGCTTCCCTTCCCGACAAGGAACGATGGTAGGTTCACTGTATTTACGCTAGTAAAACGGGAATTTTTTTCCCTTCTAGGTGCAAGCGGAGCTGTTGACCGTCAATGACACCCGGAAGATCTACGAATTACAGCTTTCTGAATTGAAGGAGGCAATGGAGGTAGAGAGGCCTGCGAGAATTGATAATGTCAATGACTTGGTACTTTCTTGACTTCACGCACTGATGGGCTAAGACAGGACCAGCGCACGGCATTGCTGGAAAGATTGACAAGCCTCAAAAGAGAATTTCATGATCTCGAGGAAGAACTCGCTGCATACGGAGATTGTGATCCGGCTACATTTGAACGGACAAAGCGTGCGGCACTCCTGGCCAAGGAAGCAGCAATACGATGGACAGGTGAGACTCCGATCGAACTTGAATGTCAGTTGTTCACAGACAGACAACTATGCGACGCTGTTGGGATACTTCACGAGACAGAAAGGAGTGGATGTGTTGGAGGTCAGGAGATACCTGGAAATCGAGGAGGATTATGAGGACATCTGCTGAGAGTTGGGAAAAAGTGATTGGCATGCCACGTGCCGGGTCAGGAGCACCAGTTGGTCGACTACTATCAGTGTACATATGTCGCTCAGTCCTGCAGCCACAGTCCAGAACAACTCAGAAAATCCTGCTAAGAGGCGGCGAACCAGCAGCGCTGGCTTAGTGTCTAGCCCGCCCACGGATTGCTCGCCTCAACCCCAGCCTCAGCCCCACCAGCCTCCCGTCCATATACCGAAGAGGGGAGCGCGGGCCTGCACAGCTTGTCGAAAAGGTAAGAACAGATGCGAGGGAGATGTATGTAACCTTTCCGCTTCCACCGTATCGTCCTATTGATTGGTCCACTTCCCCGCCCGGCCCGGTGCTTTGCCAGCCCCCTTGTCGTAGATGTCAGCTGAGCGGCACGCCTTGTATCTTCGAGAAACCGGAGAAAAAAAATGGCCAAGCAATGTCAAACCCAAGTATCGAGTAAGCGTTAGGTCGGTGAACGGGTGTTATCTCTTTCCTGAAAATTTGTCTCCGTTCAGGCGTCTTTCGCGGCTAGAGGGACAGTACCTGGTAATTATTTATTATAATAATCTTGTCTCATATTGACGTGTAGCAGGTAATGCAAAGCCAGATGATCGGCATGCAGTCGTCTCTGGATCGCATTCTCGCCGCATTGCAAACACAACGGGTGGACGCCACGATACCTCAGCATTCAAATCCCTACCCAACAAACATTGGCGTGATCAGCTACCGTGATGTTCCCCAGCATTCATTATCGCCTCAGAATGGAACCGGAAATGATATAGGCAGACCATTTCCCCCCCTCCCGGGTTTCGCACCACCAGTGCGTAAGACTAGCGCTTCCTAGTAAGGCCATATTAATGGTGTTATTAGCCGCACAAATACGCAACCTATGGCATCGTGGCAAGTACAACCCCGTCTTCAGAGGATGAGTCCGACGACACACTTCCGCGATCCGCACTGAATGCACCCATTGAAGCTCTCCAAGGTCTGGCCAATGCGGCTGCAGAGGCTGCAGCTGCCCCCGCAAGTGAAACTCCGAGGTATCTCTTTTTCCTTCTGTTACGTGATTGATTAAAAATGAAAGTTTAGAGTTAAAAAACGCAAGAAAGCGGAACCTATACCGCGAAATGCATTCCCCCACGTCGTAGAAAAGGTGTGACGAGTTTATTCAGGCTCCTATTACTAACTCCCACTCCGTACAGGGTCTTGTTACAGATAGCGAAGCCAGGGAATTATTCAACATGTAAGAACGTATTTAATGTGGCGTCTCGCAGGCTTTTTAGACTCCTGGGTAGTTTCTTTGCTGGATGTCATATGTTTATCCCTCTGTTCGATCCCGTCTATGACACCTATGATAGTCTTATGGAAAGAACACCCTGGACATTCGACGCAATACTTGCTGTCGCGAGTAAAATTCGTAGTGGGAATGGTCCTCTAAGTTCAACTTTCTACAAGTGTTTGGAGGAGGCCCAAGGAATTGCCAGATCTTCCCTGTTTGGTCCCATTGTCCGCAAAGAAGCTGTCCAAGGTACGATTTTTTTCCTTGTGGTTTGTGCTCGTCATATATCTTGGTAGGCATGCTCCTGTTGGCGGCATGGAGCACAAATGGTTGGCTTCCCAGTGGGCATGCCATGCGTATGGCACTAGACCTTGGTCTCCATCGTGCTTTGGAAAAACTTGCCGATGATAACGGCAAACAACGTTCTCAAGAGGAGGAGCGTGATTTGGGTATGTCTGTCCTGCCTAAATTGACCACCCGTGTAACCATTACAGTTGTTTCGGCCCGCATATGGCTTTGCCTTTACTGGTTTGATCATCAGTATGCATTTACATAACTCCAATCCCAACCAATTGTCTAATTTGACTACCTAACATAGAATGAGCCTTGGAACAGGTCGCCCAATCATTTTGCGCGATGAGAGCTTAATACGACATCGTCGCTTGCTGCTGAACCACCCCATGTCCTCGCCTACTGATGTGCGCTTGATCGCTCTGGTAGAGCTTATAGCTCGAAAAAGTATGGTCCACGATACTAGTTCAAAGCAAAGAAATAATTATGTATATGCGACCAACTCTGTAGCTCAGATATACGAAACTTTGGCACCCATGAAAGGACATGTGAATCATGATACTGTGGCATTTATTAAGCGGGCCAACATTGCATTAGAGAAATGGTGGGCCGACTGTGATGAGCTCCATCGTAAGCATATCATTTTAGTTCATCCAACAATTCCTTCTTAACGTATCATAGGAAGGGCGGTAGAACATGAAACTTTACTCTGCAAAATGCTTGCAGGCGAATTACATTATGCTAAACTTTGGGTGGTTTGCACCGCCCTCAGGGGAGTAGCATGGGATAAGATGCAATTCGAACAACGGGAGTTAGCATTTCAGGCCAAGGAATCTGCATCGAATTGCCTTGACGTCTTCCTGAATACGCCTGAATACCGGTCTGTACAAAGTTTTGAAATAAATATATTCTACTAATTAAACGCAGAGCCGCTCTCCGTTATGCAGTACATGACAGTCTTGTCACTGCAGCCTTTTCAGGTCTGTTCCTCCTAAAAATGGCGAACCTCTTCCCGGCAGAGCTCGACCTCGGTTCAATTATGTCGCAAGTAGAGCAACTAGCTCAACTCTTTTCTGAGGTAGCCGCTGAGCGGTGAGTCCATACTTCTATGCTAGCACCACGTATTTGGTCATAAGCCAGCCTTAAGATACGCATTGACGTTACGGATAATGCTGGCAAATCTTCGCCGCAAAGTTCACATAGCGAATGCACTTAGCCCTCCAATGCCTGCTATACCACCAACATCATTCGCAGAGAGTATGATTGTCTCTCCGACATTTGCTGATCCTGCCATGCCACCTCCTTTCACTATGGAAGAGCTCGGCTTCTCGTGGCCGAGCGATAATAGAGGTATCTTCAGCCCATCAGCCATCCCAGTGTGGCTACAAGAACAGGTTCGCCTGCTTTTTTCAATACAACCTTCCGACAGTTGATGCCGTGAACAGAGCTTGAATGATCTCGGACTACCTGTCAATGGCTCGGACGGGGTGTTCCTACAATTGAACGGCACAAATGGTTGGACAACAGACTTTTCTCCAGCGCCCGAAGCATGGTGACGCGGAATAACGTTATTGCGCTATGTGATGCTTGTGTTCATTCATGAGGACATACTATCCAAACTCAGGGTCTTGCATAGGTTGAATACTCTAGAGAACAACGTAGGATATAACGCGGTCATAAGACTGGACCGCCTAGAACAACTCATTCTTCCCCAGAACCTTCGCTATCTTCTTGTTCCTGTAAGAACTACTTGTGATTAGATTTAGTATATCTATGCAGCTATTGTCGTCATACTTTGACTAGAGCCTCGGTGCTTTTAAGAAAGTGTTGACGACCTTGGGGTTTGGATCCTTTTTGATGCCAATAGATAATAGCTTTGTCAGATATGCAGTCCTTGTTGTACAGTACCTTCGACGCATCAGCGGTGGTACTAGGACAATATAGCTGTACCGACCTTGAGAATCTGCGGAAAAGCTTTGATGATTCGTGTGTCCTCATAACAATATAATTGCACAACATTTATAAGAGCAATTTGCGTTTTTGGGCTCGAACAAAATGGTTCGAGAATCGGCGAATATTTCTGGTTGCGAAAACTGTCAAGCGGAAGGGAATGTAATCAGAATTGGTATAACTCACCCCAACTTCACGCAAGGCGAGCCCCTCTATTTGGTCAGGCCGAGCACCCCAGTCTACTGAACTCATGAGACCATGCCAGATGCAGTGGACGAGTTCGGTCTCGGGTACTGGCGTTTCTTCTTGACGAGTCTTAATCGTTGTGATTATCTGTTGGGCGTTGATCACCTCTATCGTGGCCTTAAACGATCCCCACACACTATTTCTGGTGACTCTTCCCTCTCACAGAGGCCTTTGAGTTCCTTGATAAGGCCATCCCTCACAACAGCATATTGCTTCTTTGCCCACCATTCGGCTACTTGGGAGAGATTTTCCTTTTTGAAGTGTTCCTCCAACACTTTCCCCGCCCGTTTGTTGAGAGGAAAGAAAGCGAGCAAATCCTTAATACCGCCTCGCTTCAATGTAGCCGACAGATGCTCCATGCTCTGATCGTGGAGATAGGCACGAAAGATCAGTGTCAGCACGCTTATTGAAAGATCTTTCCAATGGATGACTATCAGGCTCAGGAATTCAGATGCACAACATGCACCGACCGTTCTTGACAAGATGATCTTTTGTGAGGCTCTGTAGACAAGACCCGTTTGCCAGACCTTGCGAGAGTAGCAATCCAACTGCCATGGCAAATTTTTCGCTCTGTTCTGCTGGCCAACGATTAATATATTGAAGAAGCGTTGGTAGAGACGACTCCTCCAGAGGTTTTTGGAGATATTTGTATCTTTAAAATTATTGAATAGTCAAATCTTCACTTCTATTAACTTTGTTACCTTCTGATGAGTTTAGCTAGAACGTCCACGTATTTCTTCATCTCTTCGATCTGTACGGGATAGTTAGCGTTGAAGATTGTGAAGGGCGAGTTTGGTCCGTCTTCCAAGTAGCCACCGCCTGGCTGAAGAAGTCCCCCAGCGAGTATGATTTCGAAAAGGATGTCCGCATATTTGAGGAATTCGAGTGTAGAGCCTGCTTGTGCTAGCTTTGAGGCGAAAGCGTCAAAATCTCCTTCGCCGACTGTTTCAAGATGTTTGTAGAGCTGATCTTTAAAGACTTATGGAAACTCAGATAGGCATCGTTAGGCGATCGCGCGTGCAGCAATTACCTATAGGTTCGTGCTTTGCGTGGGCCTTGACGGCACCCTTCCTTGCTTTGATTCTGACCCCCTGCAGCGAAGGCTTTGAGGCTGAGGATTGCTGAGACATCCACGGGTCTCGAAGACTCGAAGGATGTGGACAGAAGATGAGTTACGGGTTCGGCCAGATAAAGCGACCGGAGTTTGCCGAGTAACTACAACACTGCTACTCATCATTGAATCCGCCGGTAATTCCTGTTCCCTGCTGCCCACCGATGTCCCTTCTCAGCGGATATACCTGTCGTCACAACCCCCAATACCGTCAGCACCCCAACCACCCATGTCAATATGCTCAGCACGTAGGCAAGGCCCGGCCGGGCGTAGTCAAATGTCGGGTACAACAATTCATTGTAGGCATCCGTAACAATGGCGAATGCCATGATCTGAAAGATCGCTGTAATGCGTGACATGAGCACATTGCAGGTATTCCGTTTATGACAGTATACACACCCTGCAGCGAAACGAGGCTCGCTACAGCCCTCCAAATCCTCCGTCTGCGAGAATGCGTGCTTACCCCAAAGAAGATGGCAAGAATGGAAAGTGCACCGAAGCCAATTGAAAGCTCCGATGCATAGCCAGCCGTAGTCCATACTGCGCAGAATTTGCGATGTTCCTTGTCACACCCATCTGAGACGGGAGCGGGAAACTTGCGGCACTTATAGCTTGTGTATGATAGTTTGCCATTTGAGGGTCCAGGAATGTTGACTTCGTCCAGCTCGCAACGTCTCATGAGTCCATAATATACGGTGACTTTCGCGTGTAATACTTCGGGGTTCTTGGCAACGAGCCTTTTAGCCACGCAATATTAAAAAGGGAGTTTCAGCACAGAATTGTCGAACGCGAACCAGTCAGGCCGAGTAAGTGAAAGAACGCCCTATGAATATACCCTTAGACCAAAAGCGACAGAAGATGATAATACTAACCGCGATAAGTGTGATGACCACCGCTACAAACGTGAATGCCCATGAAGTCTTCCTCATGATGAAGTAGTCCAAGCGCAAGCTAGGCCACCTGAGTAGCACGTGCTAGTGTATCTTATATTTATGGCGCTCCAAAAGCTAAAATCTCTCATTCTCATATGCTATATTCGCAACCACTTTGTTCACGCTGCATCCTTGGCAATACATAGGTTTCCGATTTGAATTAGAATGGTGTTATATACCCTCTGATTGATAACTTGATTACTAATCAACAGGGTCATTCATATTAGAAGTAGGTTAACTTGTTCCAATCCGGTTCTCTTCATATAGTCAGGGGAAATATATGTAGCAGATGCCGAAAACTCACGCTGATGTTGATATTACGTGCCGTGGCGAGGGACACCAGCAACCACGGCAGGATAGTGTGTTGCGATCAACTAAAAATTGGCTGGTAGAAAAAATAAATAAACAAAGTATATGACGTATTCTTACACCAAAGAGCGTAGGTGCGCGGATTGCTAAGACCTGCGGGTCTTCGCCCAGTCCAACGAAGCTAGCATTTAGAACATAAGACGCGGGACAGCGAAAGGTAAACCAACGACCTACATCGTGGAAACGCCAGCTTCGATTGCAGACGATAGAGTCAAAGCTATCTCAACGAGCTTATCAGACGTCTGCCGGTACATGCCACAGAAGACTTACAACATTGTACTCCAATTAAAAATGCAAAAAGTAATATTGGAGCTGTGTATTGACCGCCCCCATTGAATGACGGTGTTGTGACTAGACAAGATGAGATGACGGACATTGGACGAACGACAACCGAGCACATACGACGCAAATACAGATAAGCAAAAAGAGAGGACATGAGACCAGTGACATATGCGCCCCAAGTAAGTGCTAGCGCGAGATTAGTCGTTATTTGCTACTCGGATGATAAATCCTTACTTATTCCAACTAAAGAATCATTAACGAGAGCATCAATCCCTGATATAAAGCGGTGTTACTTCAGGACTTGCTAATAAAATCGTTGCTACCTCGATCCTTGAATAGACGCCATGTGTCTTTAGCAGCCTCGATGTACGGTTTCCCATACAGAGCTAAATGAATAAAATTTGAATTATTCATGAGGATATCAGACGGCGGCAATACATACCGATCTCAATGTAGGCATATCTAATGCAATATCCATTAGTGACAACACGAGTAGTTGAAGAGTGTACCTGACCTGTTGAAATATTCTACTAGGCTCTCAATACAACCTACTATACACGCAGCACAGCACGCAAGGCAGGCTTCCACGGCTAAGATAAAAATTGGATAAACATTAATTGAAGAGTTTGAAACTAATCTTACGATGACCATCAGCGTTGGCGTTGTTTTGTATCGCATTGAGAATCAATCGTATCAATTCCAGTAACGTCACTACGAGAGAACCAAAAGCAATGGAGCCTAAGGATAATGTTGAAGCACGTCCGAACGACGATAAAGTTGGATGATCCGGCTGCGTAGATGATAAATAATGAAATGTCCTTGAGACTCGTTTCTCACCATCTGTCCCATATCATGAGGTCCAAAATAATACCAAGCTCCAAATGGACCTCCGGCCAACGTGGCTAAGGCAACGTTACCGATTACTTGTGATGTCCACAAAAATGAGAACGTGGCATAAAATACAAGTCCTGCAACCTTGCTAGATGAGCAGCTCGAAGCTGCACAAGCTGCGAGATGAGTTAGCAATACACAAAAGACTAAAGACGCATGGATGGGCATACAAGGGCTTCCTGGCGTCCATTTAGCATAACTGAGACAGGCATGATGATATCAGTGGTCTTTGGAAACGAAATCGTAGCAACTTACATTGCCATGGTTGTAAAAACATACCAACTACGAACGAAAATAAATCAAAGATTAGAGGTGGAACAGTAGGACTCACACAGCCAGGGCTGCCTGGACGAGCAAAGCCATGAACGCGACGGCATAGACACTTGTGTGATGCTTTGCCACGTCCATTACAACCTGAAGCAGCAATGATGCAAGAGGAATACGCGCTCTAAAGCCAAAATACGAAAGGACAGACAAAACAGAAATGATCGTAAAAATAATGGCTCCGGCTGGGTCAGGAGTAAGTGAGCTTCTTATAAGAGAGTCGGAATTAGCGCTGACAGTAATATTTGGTGATCCAATAGTATGTGCATATGCCTCTTTTTGGGTTTGAGTATTCCACTTGCGAAGACGAGGATGATAATGACACACATGTTAAGAAGGATTGATAAGACCAACGTGATGTGCATAATGAGCCTCGTAAAAGCACGTGTGAGCATGAGATATATTGCCGACAGTAAGACTGCTGCTGCCGCTATAAACAGTAGAAGGTATAAGGCGCTCCTGGTGCTGACTCAGGCACGCTTCATCAGATATTCGTGCGGGGTACTCGTACCGATTAAGGGTGACTGGGATACCGGTCTTAACCCCACCCTTGCCCACTCCGCCTCCAAGTCCACCATTACTTATCCATGATGATATAGCAATGCCGGACAATGCAGCAAACCCGAGAAGCTAGAATGAAGTAGCACAAAAGGTCACAATCGCGCTTCATCACAAGGATGGATCTTGCCTGTAGAATGAACAAGACGAGAAGGATGGGATCGTTTACGCGCTTCCTTGGTCTGAAACGATCTCCTTCGTAAGGAGATTTCGAATTATAGGTAGGTTGCGTTGGTGTGGGTGCATACTGATATGTCAGTGCGTATCCAGGGGTAGGTCCAGGGTATGGCTCATGCATAGGTGTAGTAAGACGGAGAGATGGGATTACCTTGGGTATTAAGATTCACACGGTTATTATATCTGGTACATTAAAGTAATCTTCTCGGTAACTACTTGTATCATTCGAAGTGCTTGAAGCGGACGACTAGAACAGTAACATTATCCGTGGTATGGTGAGCAAGTGCATATTGAAGCAGTTTTTCACTCGCTTTTTGAGCATCAAGAATGTCATGCACCAAGTCAACTGCACTTTGGTCGCTGATGACATCCCATAGCTTATCTAACAATCAGCACGCATATAAGTCACATGAATGTCTTTACCTACCCCGTCACAAGCTAGAACAAGAAATTCGTCATGTTCACCCAGTTCAGTTTCCGTGGTATATGGGGATCCAACCACAAACTCCTTCATCGATGGGTCTCCAAGGCTTCTTGTGACAGCCAAGACGCCGTTTACCCTTCCGCTCATGACAAAGCCTCCTGCATCAACTATTCTCTTCGCCTCTTGTTTGTCAGACCCTTTGTGATCATATGTCAACCGCACGGCTTGTCCATTGCGACAAAGTACACCTCTAGCGTCACCTGCGTTCGCAGTGTACAGGACGCGGCGCACATCTGTGGGTGGTATAATGATGACATCTGCAACAGTATCGACGCCTGAATCGGGTATCCGGTCATTGTTGGCGAGTCCATGCGGAACATTTACTTGTTTATCCTTCTGAGAAGTAGAAGGTGGAGACAATCCAGGTGTAGGCTTTCTGAAGGATTGGCGACCGTCCACATCCTCTATGCGTAAAAAAGCGGTCACGGCTGTACAGCCAGAATGTATCTTGCCCTCCGACTCCTCACACATATGTGACAGACTTTCATCCACCTTGTGAAACGTCTCATTCAGTATGTCTGGAATAAGAGACTTAGGGGATGCATGCAGGCGAGTTAAGAGACACTAAAAAACCGGTTATTTAAATATCCACTATGGTGTGGCATACATGCCTCGTGAAAATGGGAACCGCACCACTCTGCTGCGTGCTTCCCTGCATGACCATCAAACACGGAAAATAAACCTTGGCCTCGCACAGAGTCGAAGTCAATGACAAAAGAATGGGCGTCCTCCATAGTTCGGCGGTTGCCCTTGTCCTCGGATATGCCGACTCTGAAAGAGGGGTGGTTGCGAGACTGCCTGTTGAGGACCTTGTGGGCAGCTGTGGTCAGATAGGCAAAAAGGGGGAAATGGCGCGCACTCCATGTGTGTCGAGATCAGCCGAGCTGAGGGACTTTGAACGTGCATTGGGAGAGTGGTCAGACATTTCATAACTAAGCGTGACTGCTGCGTCACATCATCCCCTGCCGCATATTCGCAAACTGGCTGCCCTCGTATCGCAGCCAATTCTCCTCCTGCGTCAGCCCGCCCATCGCTTCCTTCACAATCCGTACAAGACTCTCCCCAGCCTGCCCATCCTTGCCTGGTCCCCCCTCCATCCCCTCTCGTGCACTCCCCTTATCCCCACTTAATTCCCAAAACATGCTTCCCCCCAATCCCTCTCTGCGGATATATTCCCCCTTCCGTTTCGCCACTTCCTCATCATCGTAGCTGATCATCTCCCTCCTTTTGTAATCATACGTCCAGCTTGCGACCGCCCGGTCGTCTCGGAAGTTGTACGACCCCGGCAGCGGCAACACCCGGTAGTCATAAACCCCTGCCTCCCAACTTCCTCCACCCATTCCCGAATATCTGGATCCTGGACCTTCCGTGTTTAAGAAAGACCTTCCATACAATGGGATACCCAAAATAATCTTTGATCGTGGCACACCGTTGGAAATGTACCACTCCACTGCCTGGGAGGCACTGATTGCCCCCTCGTACAGGTTCGCTTGGTGGTTGGAGACACTGTCCCATGATCCTGCTGCAACGATCATAAGGGCCGATTACCCGTTTAGCTTTCCACGGACTTACAAAAATCATATGCCATTAGATTCCAGAAGTCTAGCGAACTATCCATTTCCTGGACATATAGCTTCTTGTAGTTATCTGGTCCGCAAGGTGTAGCTACCTATCGGCCCATTAGGATGGCCAGCTTAACTACAACCAAAGTACACACCGAAAGCAAAAACCTGTAGCCGGCTCCCTTTTGGGCTGCATGTCGGTCTAGAGCAGTTCTTAGTTCCTTGAGCAATTCGACATAACCTTTTGCCTGGTTTTCGTTCTGGGGATACTCATAGTCAATATCCAATCCATCTAAGCCATAATCTTCGAGTAGCCTGATAGACGACTTCACAAATGTGGCTCTTAACGATGGGTTGATAACGATTGGATGGAATTGAGGAGAATATGTCCATCCACCGATACTCAGGAGCACTTTCAAGTGCCTGTTCTGCTTCTTAAGGTTGTAAATAGCTTTGAAGTTGCCATACAAATTATTCCCATTTTCGTTCCAAGAATCGCCAGGGTAATGAATATCTTTGTCGGCCCAGGGGTCTGATAGGAATACTTCGCCGGAGTCGGCTCTAAGGTTGGCGAACGCGTACAAGATGTGTCTTCAAACATTGTCTCAGCTTATATGCAGAACAGCACGAACAAGTAGACAGCACTCACGTCAAGTCATTGGCTGGAATTAGTGAGGGTGGAAACTTTCGTCCGTAGATAGCCCTATCGTACAGTAAATACGGGCGGGACAAGACTGATCCAAACCGCAAAGCACCAGTTCACGAAACTAGTCCTGCTTCAGTTTACTTCCTTCACATCTACTAATCGCAACAACTCACTATCCAACGCTCTTTTTCCCATAATGCATAGTTGCGTTTTCCTGCGACAAATCACTTATAAGTGGTTTCGTACTCGAAGGGGCAGGCTTGGTTTTCAACGTCGGAAGACGGAAGGCGAGGGCAATAAGAATGAGAACTACTATGAGACAGACTGTAGTGCGAAATCTGCGCCTGGATTCTCCGTCGATTTGTGAATTCTCTTCTTCTGTAGTCGGGACAGGCTCGTAGGTAGAGGAGCTCATGCGATACTCTATCATGTGATATATATGTATATATGTAATCCCAAACATGGTACAGTCATAGTAATCGTGTTACGACCCCAAGGCCCTATAAACCAAGTTAGACGTGTTTCTGACGTTGTCATAAGACAGTTGACCTTTGTCTTTCCTTCACGAAACAAAAGCTTCATACCTTCCTTGATAAATTCTGGGTGTGAGATGAATTCAAACTGCACAGTGGCTTTGTCCCCTGTTCTAAGCACCCCCAGTGGATGATCCATTCCTATGATCTTGACGGTCTGTCTCACTGCCTAATAAACAAACCTAGGCATGAGCCACATTCCTGGTAACTTGAGCTAATAAGTCCAACTCACACCACAGTGAAGCATCGCCTTAAATACTATGTTAGTCCAAGTGACATTTATAAGTAGGCATTAATCTTGCCTGATAATTCTTTTGCAATGTAGTATTATGACTGCAACAGTTCACCAGGATACCACGCGTATAAGGTCTATACGTACTAAAGTACAAGGACTTGTCCTTCAAACTGTCGCACTGCTACACACAAAGTGAGGTATGATCAATAAATCAAACGAGTTAGGAATGACCTCGTGGAAGCACGTCCGTCTTGTGAACCAAAACCATTCCTTTTCGTACATCATCTCGACGAACACGTTTCAGCGCCATAGATACACATTGCCCTGCTTCTGCCACAGAAACCGGGGCTCTAAAGCCACTCAGTATTAGGCACAACAAGCATAGCACTTTCAATGACAAATACACATATTACGAACCTTTTTCTTTGCATACTCTTCACTACCGTTGTCGCAAAATTCCCGTTAGAGTCCGGGCCTATCATAACAGCATCCCCGGTCTTGACAGCCCCACTGTTTAGAATTCCGTTTATTACGGTGCCAACGTACGGTACGGACCAAATATCGATAACAGAGTACTGTGCGCTGTTGAGGTACGGCTCTGGAAACGGTGCTTCTACTTCATACCTCTAATGGGTGATCAACAAAGAACTTCTCCGGATCCATTTCGCTGGAGGGTAAGAGGTTCAGGAACGTGCGAAGCTTACACAATTAAACAAACAATTCTTAAGATACTGTGACAGTGCATACAAGGTCAAGCCCCTCGCCAGTAACGTTAGAGAGTAGAAAAATTGGGCATAGTCTAAGAATTAAATCAGGTTTTTGGTGCACACGTGGACGTCATGTTTGACCTTTCTGCAGCGAAACATGCAGCCAACTCGATGGCTATCTCTTGGGTCTTGACAAATACAGGAGTCTTGCTGTAGTGATAGTTTTATTTTGGAAAGCGGTCTAGGCACGTCTACCCATATCACATACCGGCATCCTGGACTTTTCAGAATCTTGACTACTTCCTGGATATTTTTCTGCATGACGTTGGCAGGTGTCATATCAATCTGATTAAACTCAGTTACAAAGTGTAATCCATGTTAATAATACTAACCTTGGTAATGCATATAATGAACGGTACACTTAATGCCAGCGAGATAGCCAAGTGCTCTTTCGACATCCCAATGATACCCGCATTCGCCCCCACCATGATCATGATACAGGAAGGAGCGCCTGATGTCAGTCCATACAAGGTGGTCTTCAAATATCGCTCATGTCCAGCAAGGTCTTACGATCATTCTAAGCAAGTGAAAATCACAATTTGAATACCTTACCGCTGAATGATACGATTTTCGCTGCCCTGACAGATATCTCTTCCCATGCTATCTTTTCTCTTCGGACAACTTCATCATCTGTTGTCGATGATATCTTCGGTAAGACTGGAACGCCCGACTCATCGAACCCTAGAATCTAATTATAGCTATATAAAAAAGCAACATGAGGGACAATATATTCTGACTAACCTCCATGCCGACACTGGAAGTACGTCCAGTTTCGATTTCGTGTTTGTGCCTAAATAGCCAGACCCGCGCTCGGCCTCTACCATCGTCCAAAGCCCCTAATGTGAGATAAGTAATATCCACCGCCATCATCACGAAGATTTACCGCGTGTAAGTACACCAAGTGTTGTCGACTTCCCACTATCTACGTTTCCAACGACCGCACAGCGGACTTCTGGGGTGCTGGACACGGAATGTGGAGGTAGACGTAACAATAGCGTTACCCGCGGGTGCGTACCCCTACTTTCATATAACGCAGAAACCTGAAGAGAACTTAGGCTGTGCGTACTTCCAGAACTTACAAATAAATAACAAACCCTACCACCAATTTCCTCGACGGTTTCAATAATTGCTGTCCGTAATGCATCTATTTCTGCACGGGTCCGTGGCGCACCCAGCCAGCCGTCGCAATCGTCAGATAGTTCATTGGAAAATAATCGTGCATGTGGGGGTTGCCTTCCTATTTTCAAAATGTACTCCCCTTGCCGTTGTATCAGCAAGGAAGATAACAGATCCCTCGCAGTGTCACGATCGTCTAACAGAGATGTCTGTTACATCCAGGAGTCAGAGGGGGTTACGTTAGGAAAAAGACAAGTACCAGAATTTGCTCCTCGAATTCGTGTAGATCGCATCTTGCTCCTTGATCAGCAGAAGCTCGTCTGCTTGCATTCTCCTTGGCTTTGCTTTTCTTAGTGTCTTTGTCCTTATCAGAAGGCGAAGCTGCTTGCGCCCTCTGCTTTGCAAGCTCGCGGTGGCGGATTTCCTCTATCGTGCTCTGAAACTCTCGCAAGCTAGACATGATGGTTGCATATTGTCGATTTGTCTGGTGCTAATTAAGGCAATCAGTCATAATGATTCATAATTTGCGAGTATTTGGCAACGGCGTCTTTGCCACGGAACGTGGGCCACGTGCACTTGCTTAAAGACTGACAATGGCGGATTCGTCGAGCATCCGCGAGTCCAGTGGCCCCGTCCCTGGCCTGTTGGATCCAACCCAGCCAGAGCGTCTGCTTCGTTTGCCAGGCTCAAGACTGCAGTTTGCTGCATTTGATCCATTAACCGCCACTGCTCGGCAAGATCACGCTGGTCTTCGCAAACTATCAATTAAGGAGGAACTTTGCCGCCCAAGGCGCATCATTGTCGAGATTGCACCGAGTGGAGATAGTTTCTGGCGCTATGTCCCGAATGCCCATCTAGAGGATGGAGTGGAAGACGAAGGGATGTGGCCTCGCGCTATTAATATATGTGGGTACGTCTATAACTCCACTGCGCATCGGCGAATTTCACTGTTCCCTGCAGTGAAGTAATACAATGCTCCCAAGATCAATGGGATATTTATAAATTGGATCCTCTCTACGAATGCTTCGTTCGGGTTCATCCACATCTTACTCAAATAACGCGCAAAGCCAGCTTCAAAACTGCGCGACAAAATGCGCGGCGGAAACGACGTGCTAGCAGTTTATCTCCTGAGAGGTCAACGCCTGTGTCTTCACGGAGGAAGAGACTGTACAAAGGCCCGGAGAGTGGTATGGCCGAGGTGAATAGTAATACCAAAGAAAACATGGATGCCGTTGAGGAAATGAACGTGGACCCTCTACCACAATATAACGATGCAATGCAAGGAGCTCAGGAGACGCATGTGTACAAGGAACGTACAGAATGGCCCTCTTCAAGCCACACCGAACAACGAGAAAATTTTCTTTTCAATAGCTTCCAGCATGCAATACCTGAAGAAACCAGAGACGTCAAGAAACGTAAAAGTGCGTTGACTGCTAACACCTGCAGTAACATTTTCCATAATGTTTGGTAGGACCAGATATACCAGAATCGCCGTTGGTGCCCGATGAGTCCTTAAGGCCCTGCCCCCAAGAGCAGCAATGCAGTTATTCTCAGAGTGTAAAGCGAGCGCGCACGGCCTCGCCAACAAGTAGAAGCAGGTCAGGCGCGAAAAGACAAAAGAAAAATGAAAAGCCAAGGGGAAAAGGAAAAGAAGATACAATTCAAGAGTTCCTTGCTGAAGGACAGAACATGAATGATGAACTCATCAAAAGCTTCGCGGAAGCTACCCGTCAAATGCAAGGTGACCCGACTATTTCTACAGCATATATCCGCGACCACGGGCTCACCTCCGTTTTCCACAGAACCTACTGAAAACAACAGAACCGAGTCGGAGCTTGCGCAACCTACAGAAGGAAATGAATATGTAAGGCAAGCTGCCATAGAAGAATCTCGAAGAAAATTGGCCGAACTCGACGCCGATAAGCCATTATGGGAAGCAGTTGCGAGACAACGGATGAGACGCGAAAAGGAAGAAGAAAGGAGTATTCGAGTCAAGGCTGAATCACTACAAACAGAAAAGAAGGAACCCGAACGCAAAGCAGGAATCCTACGAGAAGCAGAGGAGAAGAAAAAAAGAGAGGAAGAAGAACGACTACAGAGAAAAGAAGCTACCCGAAAAGAACGTGAAAGGCGCAAGAGACAGCAACAACGGTGGGCATTCGGCCCCTGGACAACTCAGAGAGCTCTAGAGCGCTACAAAAGTCTCAGCGAGGAATTTGACTCGACAAAGTTCAGTGCAGACTTACCGCTAACTATGGAGGCAGTTCCTTGGCCTGTACTCGCTCCGCCAGCCCGGTTTAATGTCGCTGATGTGGACTGGGAAGCCGTTGAGAAATTCTTTGCACGGGTTAGAGACTATATGAAGCCGCAAGAGTATAAGACATTTGTTGAGAAGAGTCACCGGAGGTTTCATCCGGACCGTTGGCGGAGTCGATCACTTCTGAAAAGTGTTTTAGATGAAGCGGAGAGGGATGGTATGGACGTAGGTGGGTGCTGCCGAAGAGGGAGCATGGCTGGAAAGACTAAAGTGTCATTTAGCAGCTAACACAGTTGCGCAAGCGCTGACGCCGCTGTGGCGCGAATTAATGGGACGATAGATGAATTCTGGCCCATTAGGCTGGCTGGGCGTCTGTGGCGGCGTGGATGCTGTGTTGATACCCTTAATAATATATCCTTTCTGTAACTGTCTCTCACTGATCTATGCCCAACGAACCTGGTCGACATGTGGCATTGCGAAGATCCAGGTCAACTAGCGACATTGTCAGAGGCGCTGTCCTCATTGATCTGCCTGAACGGGCTACTTACAGACGAGATCGGAGAGTTTTCTCCGTAGACGACAGCATGAGTCTTACCATTGTACCACCGACTGACACGACGCACAGCCCTCTGATGAGAAACGAACAGCCGTCCGCTGCCACGCCACCCGCGAACGACCCGCCAGTTGCGCCATTTTCTCCCTTGACTCAAAACCCCTCTGTTCAGGGAACTCAAGGACAGGGACATCCCACTTCTTCTCGTATCGCCGCCTTCTTCGGCCTAGGTCGCAATGCATCTCGACAACGTAAACTGCAGATGGGTCTCATACAAGCACTGACCTGGAATCTCATCCAAGTACGACACTTCGTTTTTACCGCGTCACCAACTGATCACTCATAGGCTATTGTCATCACTGTCATACTGATTCTGACAGCAACACATTTCAGAAGTACCATCAATCCACGTTTGAGCGAGTGGACGGCATGCGACCGCCCACTGGGCATATGGTCTTGCTTGTGGCTTTTGCGTGTGTGTCTGTCTACCGCGTTGAAAATTTGGGATTACAGGAGACATCCGTCACGGTATGTGTTGTTAAGAGTTGAATCCAAGCGTGGCTACTTATGGTTGATACCTACAGCCGTCCAAATGACGAGGAAACCCGTATTGAGACGCCTGGTCGGACAGCCGGAAGCCAGTCGCGTTCACAAAGCGCTTCTGCGTCACGACAGCTGCAGTCACCTACTAACTCCACGTCACTAATGCTACAAGGTTCAAATGTACAAGCAACTAATGAGAATCAGGAGCAAACCACGTCACCAAATAACCACTTATTCTCTCGGTGAGTAGATTTCAACTATCATGTTTAGCTTTCAGACGAACCTATCCTGCAGATTAACCCTCCTTTCTTCCCTTTTAACGTTAAGTTGGTTCCTTACTGCGCATATCCTTGAATATACCTCGGTCAAGACCTGCCGACGGACATCGCCGCATCTTTGGTGGCTCTTGTTTGGAATCTTGAGTATCATGTACCTTATGATCCTTGAGGTCCTCATTCTTGGAATATTTGTCTTCGTAATCGGGCCGATTATATACGTATGCCACCCAACACCCGTACACCCTTTCCCCCTAACTAATACCATATTTTAGCTGATATGGAGTCTCATTTTAATCGCTTTGGGTCGACATCCATTACAAAACCCAACGGCGATCAACCCTGAGATAGGAAAATTACCTAGATCTGTCGTGGATCGGATTCCCCTCGTCATGTACATACCACCACCTCCAGACGGATTTGATTCCACAGAGTCGATTAAGCCCGACGCTGTATATTCCTATCCTCCGAAGCAGCGACCGACAAGCAAATCAGCTTCAGGGCCAAGGTTCAAATTCTTACGACATATTTCCTTCAAGGGAAACAAAAATACCGTTGCTACCTTGACAGACGAACGGCCAGAGTCCGAACCTAGTAAAGGATCGCACAACTGGGAAAATAAGTGGGAGCAGGGAGGCCTCCCTTTTGTCATACTGGAAGACAATCGGGCTGCCTGCGCCATTTGCCTGAACGACTTCGAAGTACCGAGACGAAAGGCAGAGACAAGCGACGAAGTTCTAGATAACAAGCCTCCAGCTAGTAATCTATTACCCAATAGCGAGACACTAAACGTGATAACAGAAGAAGAAAGGAATGGCCCGTTGAGACTCGAGGATGCAGGGGAGGGTGCACAACCGTTGAGACTGCTTCAATGTGGTCACGTCTTTCATGTTTGTTCTTATGCTATTGGGTGGCCGAAACAACTGACAATGGGTCTTGTAGAAGACTTGCCTTGACCCTTGGTTGACAGATGTCTCCGGTCGCTGTCCTATATGCCAGAGAACGGTGGAGGTGCCGTCCGTTGAGAAGAAGAAAAAACGGCGGCATCGCCGCCAAAACACTACATAGAGAAAGGACCGACATTGCTTGGAGTTTGTCTATATAATATGTGCTGTTAATCCGCTCTTTTTTTCGGTCTCTACAGTCAGGAACCGTAGTCGCTCGTTTGTGTATTAGTACTGTAATTATTTGGGAGATTTGGGTGACGCGTGATGAAGCCCTCTGCATGCAGCCTCAATATGCTTCTGTCTCGACATACACCGCATTCCATCTGGAGGCGTTTCTTTGCTTCGCTTCACAGTCCACGTTCAGCGGGGAGTAGGTGCGTCTTCCCAATTAACGTATAGACTGCCCAGGCTGATGACTTCTTCCCAAGTCCAACAGGTCAGCAAGAGTGATCCGAGTCCCGTCATGCAACGGCGCTCAATATTCTTCTAACTAGCAATTGTTATGTTAAATATGGGGGGGCCTTCGACAGTACGCCATTTCGCACCTGGCACAGCGTCCTACATGTTCAATCACGAACCCAGATTGCGGAAACACACGACTTCTTGAAAAACCTCTTTTCCGACAGCGACCTTATGCAACTACCTTTCCAGCGCGTTCTTGCTCCGCTCATAGCTCGACGCAGAACACCTCAAATTGAACAGCAGTATGCAGATATTGGGGGAGGCTCACCCATCCTCAAATATACGCAGCTACAGGGAGAGGGTATGGCAAAACTCCTGGACGAGCTCCATCCAGAAACAGCCCCGCATAAGGCATACATTGCCTTCCGATACGCAAAGCCTCTGACGGAAGAAACTGCCCGGCAAATGAAGGCAGATGGCGTAAAACGAGCCGTGGCGTTCACACAATACCCTCAATACAGCTGCAGCACAACAGGAAGTAGTTTAAATGAAATATACAGGCGTGGCAGGTCCGGCGAATTTGGCTCGAATGTTCATTGGAGCGTAATCGACCGATGGGGGACGGACTCGGGCTTTATAGAGGTTCGTCCCCGTGGTTAAAGAATAGATCTTTTTCGTAATTTTACCAAAAATCAAACTTCAGGCGGTTGCGCAGAACGTGGAGGCGGCTCTGGCCAAGTTTCCCACCTCCAGCCGAGCGGAAGCAGTAATTTTATTCTCGGCACACTCGTTACCAATGTCTGTCGTAAACCGAGGTGATCCTTATGTATTGGAAGTTTCTGCTTCCGTTGCTGCTGTAATGGAACGACTCAGTCATTCGAACCCTTACCGGTTGGTGTGGCAATCGCAAGTCGGACCGTCCGCCTGGATGGGCATGCAAACAGGAGAGGCCCTCAAGGGTTTGGCACGTCTCGGAAAAAAGCAGGTAGTGTTAGTGCCCATTGCATTTACCAGTGATCATATAGAGACATTACATGAGCTGGACCTTGAATATACCACGGAAGCGAAAGAAGTAATTTTATTGCCCCAGAACCAATTAGGCCTGAACTAATAAACTCCATTTAGCATGGTATTGAAGTTCACCGAGCAGAATCGCTAAACGATTCGCCTGTTTTTATCCATGCGCTTGCCAACATTGTGGCAAAACACCTCCGTGGGTGTGGTGCAGGGAGGGGAAATATTAGTGTACAGATGCGGCTTCGCTGCCCGGGTTGTACGAATGCCACGTGCGGTCAACAAAAGGCGTGGCTTGAGCGAGGGGGGCTAGGGCGATAGGATGTAGGAAAACTGTAAAACTGTCGTTAGGGAAGCTCGGGCAACGAAAGTTATTCACCGCCAGTTCCCCACCTTGAGCTTGTATGATATAAAGCTCAAATACTCCAGGAAGAGGCCAAAGCTGCAAGATGACCCATACTACTGTCGTATCTTCTCCAGGCAAAGTCCTGATAGCAGGGGGCTATCTTGTACTCGACCCTGCATTTTCTGGCACGGTGGTCTCTACTTCCTCGCGATTCTTTACGACGATACAGGATAGTCCTTCCTGCGCTACCCGTCGCATCCGTGTGCGGTCGCCCCAGTTTATCGATGCCGAATGGGAATACACCGTCTCATTCGAGCCAGCCGTATCTGTGGATCCCGCCTCAGCAGGGTCAGTGCGCGTTTACTACAGTCAGCGCATCCCATTCATCGTTATCGTTATCCCAGAACTGCCAAAAACAAATTTGTCCATCTTGCTCTTCACCACACCTTGGCACTAGCCACAGAAGTAAATGGCACCCCGTCACTTGAAACTGCACTGTCCAGAGGCTTGGATATTACTATCCTGGGTGATAATGATTTTTACTCTCAGAGCGCAAAGGTAATCCCCAATTACAGTAATATCTTGCCTACCTAATAATTTGCTTGCAGCTCGCGCAGCTTAACTTACCGAGGACGATAGCATCTCTGGCGCAGCTACCTCATTTTATGCCAACAGGGACGACCTTGAGCGAGGTACACAAGACTGGCCTTGGTTCCTCTGCTGCGCTTATCACTTCTCTCGTCTCTACTCTCCTCGTCCACCTCCGTGTCATATCTCAAACATCATTCAGAGACTCCACAGGTCAGCTATCGGGCGAAGAGCAATATAGCGGGCACGAAGGAAGGGAATTGGCTCATAATCTGGCACAGTTCATCCATTGCCTCGCGCAGGGGAAAGTTGGGAGTGGTTTTGATGTCGCCTCTTCTGTGTTCGGCAGCCAGACATACACGCGGTTTAATCCTTCCGTCATACAAGCCATCATGGAGAGAAACACTGTAAGTGTGTGTCGCTGTCCTTCGTATATTCTCTTCACATTCGATAGGTGGCATCCCAACCCCTACTTCCTGTTCTATCCCCTCGGAACATAGCATGGGATCACCGCGTTGAACCCTTTGCTCTTCCTCCACTAACACGAATTATGTTGGCCGACGTTGCCGCTGGAAGTGATACCCCATCTCTTGTTGGGAGCGTACTGAAATGGAGGAAAGAGAAGGTCGTGGAAGGTGAGCCCAAGATTCCTCAACGTCGAATTTTTCGATAAGGAAATAAATATGTAGCAAATGCACTCTGGAGCTCGCTGGACCAGTTAAACCGATCACTAGGGCAAACACTTTTACACCTGTCGAAATTGCATACAAGTGACCCGAACAACTATGAGAGCGCAGTCAAGTACATTTCTTCTTTACAACCCGTCCAGGTGCGAATTCTTGCACCTAACATACCTCGAGTGGATTGACGTGTCATATTGTCCAGTGGCAAGCGAATCCCTTGCAGCCACCCGCAGAGTTGCCAATTGTTGCTTCGTTCTACGAAGCACATCAACTTTCTCAGGTGAGATAACACAAGAAACTTGCATATTGTTTGTCCGTTTAATTATCTCTTAAAGACTATCCGTGCTAAGATGAGAGAGATGGGAAGCTTATCCTCAGTGCCGATAGAACCTCCTGAGCAAGCGAAATTACTTGATGCCTGTGTCTCCCAGGCTGGGATCATTGGTGGCGGTGTTCCAGGCGGTGAGGACCCCCTCTGCTGTCATTCTCTCATATAGCTTAATGAGCACTCGGAACCATAGCTGGCGGATACGATGCAGTCTGGGTGTTAGTGTGCGACCCGGTTGATTGTTATCCAGATCAACGTCCAAGTGAACGTATTGAACACCTTTGGTGTAACTACAAGGAATCTGATGTCTGCCCTCTGATGGCTGGGGAAAGCGCTGCCAAAGGTACACGGTTGGAGACTTTGGACGATATTCCCGGCTTGAAAAAGGCCATTTTTGCGAGGGGGGGAGCATAATTAATGAACAGTACTAATGTAGTAATAGTTACCCTACTTGAAGTCCATGCTAGCGCCCTTGATGGCTACACATTCTCTGTAGGTACCCTTTTATGAGCACTTCTTTCCTATCCACATATCTTAACGTCTCCTTCCGGAGTCCACGCCCTTCGAAGAGCAAGGAAAAGAGATATACACATGACAGTAAGACCAAACGCCGCACAAACAACTGCAGGTAGTTTCGTTCGGTTGTACCAGGGATGTTGACTGTTTGAGAGTTTTACGTAGCAAATGGCAGGGAAGATGAATGCAAGTGCTGTTGCTGATGCACCACCTGTGATTTCCAGCATGACACCAAGATCACAAGTTACCAAGGCCACTGCAACGTGCGTCAGTAATAGCTGCAATACAGACACACTGGCTCATACCCAGCATAGAGGCAAAAAGGATCGTTGTCGTAAAGAAGACGTGTCGCTGCATGTTGAAGGACTCGTGCGAGAAGAAGTACTGTTCAATGACCTAATCGTGGATAGTCAGGTTTAATGAGGCAATGCAAAACGAAGTGTAAACTACCTCGCGACATACAAAAAGCTCTAGAGGCAATGTTGTGAACATATTGAGACCGAAGCAAAAACGCGCCACGTTAATAATTGTATCATCCTGCAGATGACAGAAACACAGTCAAGCTGGTAGGGTTATACATTACAGGGACACATACGGCCGGAAAGTTATTGAGTATATTGCCCCGCGTTTTGTTCGTGAACACGACGTACGCCGATATAGCCAATGTCAGGCACGATACAAGAGAAACAAACGTAGAGATGTGCGTCACTTTGGCGAATCTGTCTAGCGTCGGCGTGCGCAGGCTGCCATAGATCAGTAGAGAGTTGTGGTGGCACACTACGGGAGTCCGGGATTTAAGTTGTTGTGAAACTTAGACTGGGGAGACTATACCAAATGCAAAACTGATGACACCGATCGCTTGGAATATGCCGGGCTCTATGATACTAAAGCGCTTGGAAGGATCACCCTTCAATTCTGGCGGCACGTGTTGGCCCTCAATTATAACTGATACAACGATAATGATCATGCCGATAAGGGCAAGCCCAGACGCTCTGGAAAGTTTGTGAATATCCCGGTATAAGGAGAGAGGGTATGAAACACAGATGGTGCATAGCGAAATGATAAATTGTCTGTTTGCGAAGAGTCTGAGGAGAGGCTTCTTCGACAGAGTTGGAAAAACAGAACGGACAACGTGAGGAATCGTGTCGCCGATGATGATGCCAAATGCACACATCCCCCCGAAAGCGAACGCAAACTGGAAGAAGGATACAGCGGCGCGGCCACTGGAGCCGAAGCAATGGTCCATTATGTCAATGTAAGAGTGCCTCCCGCTCAATTTGGCATTGAGAACGATCAGGCGTATCGTCCAGTCTGTGATGCCGCAGAGAATGATGAGCAGGGATAGACCTGTGACGAATCCGGCCTGACTGACAGCATACGGAAGGCCTTGTTACAGATGAGTTGGGAACGGAATGCGTCGAGTATGAACTGACCAATGATTCCTATATGAACTATTGAGGAAGACACGGAGGAAATGCGACAGCACACTTACCCGCACCAAGGATGGAATTTGCCATATTGGCTATGGAATCGAGCATTCCGCCTCCTGCTGTCCTTTTTGTTGAGATGGCTTCTAAGTCTACCGATTCAAAGTCGCTTGAAGAACTCAGCGGAACGGGTCTGTCTACACTATGTCGTGCGGCGGAAGAATCCACAAGGCCTACGAGCAGAGGCATAGACTGCTCGCGGTCTGGTTGTCCATGTTCCAGAGGATCGTCGAGTTCATCTACGTCGAGTTCGTACTCTTGTACGTTTGTCAAATAGTTGCAAGAAGGCCGGGACAGACGACACGTACCTACCTGCTTCGCGACTGGCTAGGGTGGACCTCAGAGATGGGCCGATGACCTGGACATCTTCTCTAAACCTCACGGTGTGGCTTGTCTGAGGCAGGGCTGTGTCGTCGTCGTCGCTGTCGTTGAAGAGGGGCTGTTGGGACGCGCTCATGGCGGAAGGTGAGAAAGGACGGGTTGGCTATGCGCAGCTGACATTCTCTGGGCCACGCGCCCCATGATGCCCTCCTCGTTGCTGACGCTCTTGTCGCTTGCCATCTCCTCGTTCGCCCAGCAGCTCCCTGCAGAGTCGCTCGCTGCCAGCTACTCTCTCACTACTAGTACATCTTTCCCTTTTCCATCCGCAACACAAGCTTCGGGCGATGCTGCCTCGTTTATTGTCTCGAACTGGTCCCTTAGCAAGGGCAGGATTCAAGATAATCCTGAGGATATTGCCTTTGTAGACGACCCCTTCCCTAACAAGCCCCCGCCCAGCACCGTCGCCAGCAATTCCACAGGTCCCGTGCTTCAAGTAACATATCCTCAAGGTAGCTTCTCTCATAGCAGTGGAGGCACGCAATTCATAAATCTGTGGAATGCTTCTGACGGCTCCTCGTTCAATTCCATGGCCTTGTCTTACGAGGTGGCCTTTGACACCGATTTTGAGTGGGTCAAAGGCGGGAAGCTCCCCGGCCTCAGAGGTGGCTTGGAAACGACGGGTTGCAGCGGCGGGAGCAAGTCAGACGGCACGAGCTGCTTCAGCACTAGAGTTATGTGGAGGCAAAATGGTGAAGGAGAGGGTATGCGTGCCGTTCTCACTGCCTTTTTTTTGTGCTGATGGAGAAGCAGTCTACGCGTACATACCTACACCCAATGGACTATGCAATGAACGGAATATCATTTGCAACAGCGATTATGGAATAAGTATATCTAGAGGGATTTTCACATTTACAAGCGGACAGTAGGTTGGCTATGCTTGTCATCAGCCGACGCTAAACACGGCCCAGGTGGAATCGCCTAACTATGCTGGTTCTCTTGAATGATCCTCCCGATTTGGCTAACGGCAACGTTCTTCTTTAGTACGTGCACCCACTGCACCAATCCGGAATCGTTATTCAACAATGACCACAGTTTTAACGATGTATTGGCCATCAACGAGACCGATTTGCAAATTCGGAGTCGCTCTTCGCTGGTAGCTAACGGAATGTATTTTTCGTGAGTACCAGATTATGGGTAGTATACAATGGATTGAACATGTGTCACAGGACATTCTTTGGGGGTAAGATAACCATTGTGAGCTATTTGCAGCCTAATCTTTTTTTGTAGGATCGGATTCGTCGTATGCAACACCTCAAACCACTCATGCGTATTTCCGGAACCTTGGTCTCTGGGGCGGATCTGGGGCTTCTATACTGTCTGGGGTGCCGGTGAAGAGTGGTGGAGTGCACTGTGCACAGGCCAGCAATGGACTTGGTATATTGCTATTGATTGGCATGGTATACCAGTTGATTTGATATATCTTACTACTATCTCACGTAATACACACTCTATCACTCATGACTTTCTCTGGTGCTCTCGTGCGTCGTTTTACCAGCAGCCTAAAACAGTAAACTTATGGCCTAGAAGACGTTGACGGACCTGAATGACTTTATCACACCGTCGCAGACTTGCATCAAGCCAGTAGAATCAGTCGAGATTGAAGAAAAAGAGTCTGGGGCAGCCGCGGTATGTGCTCAGCTGCATCTTGTGGGCCATCGTGCTAAATATTTCCTAGACTGAAATTCTGATAGACGCCAGTGGCTCTTACTATGAGGTTTCTTCATCCCGGTCGCAAAAGAAACTTGAACAGGCTCAGATAAATCTGAACGACTGCCTTGCATGCAGGTATGTTGTGCAACTCTCTTTCTTGAACGAATGCGAGTTATTGCTCCTAGTGGTTGCATCACATCGGCCGAGTCCATACTCATTACGTTGCAGTCTCATGAAGAAGTTCTGTCTTTCATGGCCGCAAATAAAAACAAGGTGATACCCGTGATATCCATTGCTCCCCAGTCACTCGCATCGCTCGCTGTATCCCTCTCTCAAACGACACCCGTCACACCCCGTCAAGTTCTGCATCGCATTCGTGCATTCTGTACTAAAGTCCTTGGATTTGCCCATGTATTCGATACGACATTTGCAAGACACATATCATTGAAGGAGCATATTAGAGAATTTGAAGAGCGGCGTGTAGGTGATGCACAGGGAGGGGCTAATCTTCCTATGCTGGCGAGCGCCTGCCCAGGTTGGATCTGTTATGCTGAAAAGGCCCACCCTGAGATGCTTCCTTATATTGCCAAGACCAAGAGTCCACAACAAGTGATGGGGACGCTGGTTAAGCAATGGCTGGGTGAGAGGTGGGGGAAAAAGTGAGCCTCTTACTCCCTTTGCGCTGTATTTTTTTTTTTTCTTTCTTACTTCACTAGACCTAATGAAATATATCATGTTACGGTCATGCCATGCTATGACAAAAAGCTGGAAGCGTCCCGAAAAGACTTTTATAATGAAGTATATTCGACGAGGGACGTGGATTGCGTGATTACAACAGGTGAAATGGAAATTTTGATACGTGATAAGGGCTGGGACTTGTCTGCGGCTGTGGAAGGCGAGGCAGATGAGAATGGGACCTTCCCTGAGCTGCTTCAGCATCCTGGCTCGTCTTCTGGGTCATATCTGCAAAATATCATGAATTATGTCCTGCAGACGTGGCTAGTACCGGTGGAGGTGTCGGTCAAGACGGTACGGAATGCGGACTACGAAGAACACATGGTGCGGGAAGTTGAGGGAGGAAAGGTGGTGTTTAAAGGGGCTCGATGTTACGGATTCAAAAACTTGCAAAATGTGGTGCGAAAGGTAGGGAAGGAACGGGGAGTGCAGGTTGGAAGCGGAGCGGCGGGCAAGTTGGCAGTGCGCAGGACGCGAAAGTTGGTTGGCGAAGGTGACAAGGGGTATGATTATGTGGAGGTCATGGCATGCCCTGGGGGGTGCGTCAATGGGGGCGGGCAGTTGCGGCCCCAGGACAGAGATTGGGGAGAGAACGGGGTGAGATGGGGAGACAGGGAATGGACGAAGAAAGTGGAGGAGTCGTACTGGAGGGACACGCGGGATGGACACGAACTGCCAACACGGCCGGCGGAGGGGCTCGCGGCGGAAATCCTGGAGCAGGGATTGGAGTTGCGGACAGAGTACAGAGCAGTAGAAAGCGATGTGGTAGGATTGGCGGTCAAGTGGTAACTAGAATACAAGACGTGCAAGTTAATCGATGAGCCTATCGCTTTGCCCCGTCGCCGTGGTACCACCACTGGCAGTCGGGGCAGAACTCGGTGGTCTGGCGGGTGATGGTCTCGCTCAGGTCTGGGCCGTAATACTGGGCAGATGAGACTGCAAGAGCCGATGCAGGGGTGGACACACTTACCCGCTTGCAGTTGGGGCAGTTGGGACAATTCTGCGGGTGATTGATGGAGTAGATGCAGTAGCGACTGAGGCAGTCGACCTTGTCGTACTTGTTCGTCTGCGGACGGTCAGCGCTCGCTGTCGAGGACGGCGACGGAGGACGCACGATGACATAGTGGCCGCAGCCGTGCTGAGTGCCCTGAGTGCGTAACTGACACATGATCCGCCCTCGTTCGCCCCCTTCCCCCCGGCGCGCGCGCCCCTTCTCCTCCCATGTGTGCCTCCCGCTCTCGCACAGGCCTCTTCCTCTCCTACCGCAGCTCCAGGCCACGGTCTCACCGCGACAGCAACAACGACGACGAGGCTCAGCGTCTCATCCCAGACCACATCGCCCTCGACGTCCACCTACCTCCGAGATGGTCCGTCTCTTTTCCCTCTCTCTCTCTCATCCTACTCCTCCTGATCCCCACAGGGTGGACATAGCAGACCAGATACATGAAATCCTCCACGATGCCCAGCAGAAAAGTGTGTTCCCTTGCTCCCCATGACCCATTATGAACCCCTCTCTTCCAGTTTCCATCCTCGAGCGCCTCCATGCGAAGCACGTCCTCCCCGGTTTCTCGGACCGGTCTCTAGAGGAACAGGAGATCGAGGCTCTCACAACAGACATCACCCGCGTGCGCATATCTCCCCTTCCGCACATCCCCTTCTCACCTTCCCAAAGGACTTTCGTAAATGCCAGGCCTTCATCCAAAAGATCCCTTCCGTCCAGTCACATGCATTTCCGCCATCACAGACATCCAAAAATGACCAGCTGGCCGCCAGAAATGTCCAACGTGCACTTGCTGCCAAGGTCCAGGACCTCTCCGCCGCATTTAGGAAGAAACAACGCGTATACATGGAAAGTGCGTCATCCCATCCGCATCACCTCCTCATCTGATCTCTCCGCTAGAACTCCAAGGTCACGCAATTAGAAACCAGGATATAATGATAGCCTCGGGCGCCGTGTCTCTTATAGGTTCCGATGGTCTCAATGCTGTCAACGATGACGTCCAGGCCGCCGTATGTTCCGACTCCATCGCTGATCCCATCTTCTCTTATCCTCCGTTAGTCCCACACACACCAATCGCTAGCCCATGTCGAACCCTCTATGGATCTTCACACTCGGAATCACGAGCTTACCGAGATCGCTAACAGTATCGCTGCTCTCGCCGAACTCTTTAAAGATCTCTCTGCTCTCGTCATCGATCAAGGTACTCTCCTTGACAGCATCGAGTACAATATTGAAATGTCCGCGGTCCACATGCAAGAAGCTGTCAGGGAGTTGGAAGAGGCCACTCGGTTCGGCTCCGTTTGACGGTATTACGTTCCAACTAAGCTTTCCCGCAGGTATCAAAAGAACACAGGTAGAAGAAAGTGTATCTTTCTTCTACTGCTTATTATATTCGGCCTAATAGTCGTGCTCATCTTGAAGCCTAAAAGGCACTCGCCGCCACCACCACCACCACCACTACAGTCTACGCCACCCCTTAATTTTCATGCTGGTTCACTACGTTTTATACCCAAATGGACACTCGTCGCGAGCTAATTTATCTTTTACGATATGTTATGACACGATACCCTACTGATTTAATCTAATCATCACCACTATCATCAGGTGCCACTCGCCGGTGCAGCCCGTAATGCTTATACATTTTAGCCGCGTTCTTGTCTGACAATCACCCAGATTAGGGTTTTCATGGGTCCTCGCATGGGATGCACGGTACATCGGAGCCGGACTAAATCAAACCTTTTTCGTATGATCGTGTCTCTCTTCGATACACCGGCGTTTCCGGAGCAGGGTGATAGTAGGCGGTCAGATTCTTCCAGATTGAACAGTCCGAGTGGCCCGCTTCGGTTATTCCGCGGACTTGGGAACATGTACTTACAAACGACCGTTGCTCTTAGAAAAACATCGTGGCCCACTACTGCGCAGTCAAGGAACGATACAGCATTTATTCCTACCAGTGGACTTCTACATACAACACTAGATAGACAAGCACAAGTAATACAGTCATCGCAAACCACCGTAGATATGAAATACTAAACATTGGACCTCGTCGTCTCTGTCATCTCAAATGTTTCCTTGGGGGTTGTCATTTGTCCAAGGCGTCCATCCAATACACCTTGACGAGGAGACACAAGAGGCTGTAGAGCAAGTCAACAACTGACCATCACATAATTTGTTACCATACGTACCGTCGGCACTGGTGATCCGCCAAATATTCCATCATTGGCGCTCTCCACTTGTAAGCAGGGTCAGTTACTGATTTACAGATTTGTTCAAGCTTACATAAAGTCGCATCCTTGGCTGTCAGTCGCCATCCATGTGTGGGTATAGGTTCGGCAACCTCATCCTTTCTCTTTGCTTCTTCTGCCCCCCGCTCTGCTTTGACATCCTCCCACGGAATTTGGGTATAAGAAGTCGGCTCAGGATACGAACCAGGAGCGCCCCCAGGTCCGTAGATTTTGGTATCAGCCAGTGCCTTCTTAAGCGTGCAAACCCATTTGTTCCTCCGTTTCACTAGGTGGATCAAGTCATAAGAATGCAACCAGGTGACAATTTCACTAGATAGTACCCCTTGTTGCATCAGACTGCCAATTACTCTTGTACATGATCTTTGTTGTAATGGACATCTTACTCTGATCAGTTAAATCTGTCATAGATGAAGGGGGGTTCTATTTTCGAGCAACAAATGGTGAACAGACCTTGCACCGTCAGGTCAAAGACGGGCTGAAAATCACGCTTTTCTGATTGGAGGAAAACAAGCATTTGATCGCGGAACCGCTCTAGGTCCTGGAATGATGTGTCATACCCAACGATAAAACTGAACGTTTCAGACATCTAGAGGTTCCCAAATATAAAATGATACGATGGGTAGCAGTCGGCATACCTCTTTACTCCTGCGTATGTTTTGGATCCACTGGAATGGCATTGATAAGCAGCTCGGCTGACAGGATACTACTCTTACCAAGGTATTCAGAATACTATTGGGTGCTTGCACGAATGCCGAGTCGGAGTCCATGAAAACGGTGTACAAAAGATTGATCTCTTGAACGGTATAGAATGCCCGGTTGATTTGGACTCGGTCTCCCACGTCGTAGGGATGTTTGACGAAGAGAAAAATTATGCTTGCCAGGATTTCTTGCATGCTAGCACCGATAAGCCAGCTCAAACCTACAGACGGTGGTTGAGGGATACTTTGAGGACACGGCGTAGATCTACACACCAAGAACTAGGCTGCCAGTGCCCGTTACAAGAGCCTGCAGTTGTGCTTCCTACGTCGGTGTCAGAACGAGTTACATACATCTCCGACGCTCTCCCTTACAAGAGCAACGGCCATCAAGACGATAGCGACGATAGAATAAACACTCATTAGGATGTTGTCCAGCTTTCCAACTGCACTATCTAGGTCCCGCATGGAGTACTCAAGTGAAAGTTGTTCTTTATGGAAATCTCTATCATTGCGTTTGAGTCAACAGTAAGGCGAGGGCTACAACGTGCCGCGACTCACAAACATGCCATCTCCATCTCCTGTCGGGACACATTACCATTTTCGTCCCTATCGAACAAAGCAAATACGCGTTGCGCCACCTGGGGGGAAAAGAAAGGCTGTATGTCCGTGAAGTACAAGTACTCAGAACCCGGCTTTCTGAACGAGTAAAACAAACGAAGCGCGAGCTATAGGAAAAGGTAAGGCGGAATTAATGTAGTTTGATATTCCTGAATCGTACTGCGCGAGATTTGTTGGCCGACTGGAGAGCAGTCTTGACCATTGCCTGGGGCGAGTTAGGTTGAAGAACGGAGCTAATTGTGCAATTAGGTATGGGTTTGGTGACGTCAATTACGCCCACCTGCCGGCTATTTCAGAAGCAACGTTACCTAGTGCAGTCGTTGTTGCAGTGGCTGCCTTGCGGACCTCACTGCCGAGCCTTCTGAAGAGTCGTTTTGCATCCACAGATGAATTATGTACATGGCCCATGTTCAAGGTATTAGAACGTCCCGGCATATCAGAGGAATCTCGGTACAATGTCACGAGAGTATGCACGGCAAACTTTTGGTCGGTAATTCTGTCTACAAGTTGTTGAGCAAAAAAAAACAAAACAATGAGTTACTTGATATGGCATATACCTGCATATGATCGTTTATGGAACTTCTCGGCAATCCATTGGATCAAGATTTTTTCGCAGAGAAGAATGGCGGAACAAATGAACCCAGCAAACAGTACTCTCCCGGCAAGGCCAATCGCTCTGGTACTTCCACTCCCAGCTTGTGCATTTGAGCGATAAGCAATTAGGGGTGTCCAAGTGATCCAAATAGTGAGGGTCCATCCGAAGAGTGCAAAGTACCTTTAACAGGTTGTTTTAGAACCTGCCAACATTGCATGTTTGGTATTACCTATGCAAAGCATCTGCCCAGTCGATGTAACGTCTTGTATCTACTGCAACAATGGCTATGGTTGATCTGGCAATCTTATGTAATATCATTCTGGATCAAAGGTAGTCAGAGTGTTATCGACTAGGCATTTGCGCGCCACTCACGATCCCGCCAAAGCTGTCCACCATCCTAAAATGGAAATCAGTGGGGGGTTAACCTAATTGAGTGCATGCAGATCCCAGTGGCTCACCTGCCCAAAGCACAGACAGCCATACGCTCCACCATAACAGATGGACACCCCAGACCTGGGCGTGTTGTCAGAGGGCGTATGGCATGATTCGAACACAACACACTTTTGCACCAGGGAATATTGTCAATGCCAAAATGCCTGGGATCCAAAGAATAGCAAGGACCGGCACTATGAAGAGGAACCAGCGCGTCACGATGGACACGTTTAGAAGGTAGTGATAGGCCTTGGTGAACTATGGAAGAGAGGCAGCTTAAATTTTAATGCCTGATCCGTCGTATCTACCTTGTTCCTTGGCACGTCGCCATCTGCGTAGACTAGATGGGATTCTCTCGCATAGCGGGGTCGGAAGTCATCATAGTCATGCTCCAACCTTTTTAAACCGGACATAAAGTCCCAACTACTACTGACATGATGGCTGAGGTGGGTTGAGCCCGACCCAGTCTGCCTGGGATGCGTTTCAGGCTGTTTCGTCAATAAAAAGGCCGACGGGGAGGTAGGATCAGATGAAGGAGAGTGGAGAGTCATGGATGTAATAGAAAAAAACCAGGGTTCAAGCATTCCCTGTCCAATAATTGATTTATCACGGCATGGGCTCTAAAGCGGCTGTGAACAGTACGAATACTGTTGAAAGCGGCGCAAAATGTCACACATTCCATCCGTTGGCCTGTTGCTCGGGACTGCTCCATCCACCGCCAGCGCCCCACCCTCCATTCGCGGGGCTCGTCGCATTCCACCCACCGCCAGCACGACTTGGACTTGTGCCTCCGCCCCGAGGACTCGTTGCAGCGCCCCAGCCTCCACCCGACCAACCTGGAGGACTTCCTCCTGTTGTGCCGCCGCCGCCACTACCACCACCTCCTGCTGCTGCTCCACCACTCCATGTATTGCTCTCTGTTACATGACCATTCGCTTGCTCACCGTTAGCTATCATATCTAATTCCGGTTGACTCTTCAGACCCAGGATTAAGTTCGCTAATTTTGCCTGTAATTCAGCTAGTCCCTTTTGGAAATAAGTGTTAGTTCACCAAGGCAACTCAGAGAGCGAAATAGCAACCTTCATAACCACTTCCTGTGGCCCCAAGCTTCCATCAGTTTCCACTTCAAAGTAGAATTTTGTTGGCTGTGCATTAAAGTCAAATGGTTCATCGTCCCTCTGAGGTTCCTCCTCCTTAGCATTCTCGCTAAGTGGCCATTCTGTTTTGATGTCATTTTCGTACCAATAAGTTGTATGTCGGAGCCGGTTATGTGGATCGTATTCAAATGACACTGCGGAACATGGTGACCATTTCGCGTGTTCTTTTGCGATTCCCTGGACGACTATGAATACCTAACCATAAGAGGATATCAAAGCGAACTTTTTTTGCAATGCATTTAACCTTGAGTTCTTGGCCTTTACGAATTTTACAAATTAAAACAGGGGGTGCGCCAGGTTCATCTAAGCGCTGCAAGTCAGCATATGTAAAGCTCCAGTCATGCATACACACGCTTTCCAACAGGGTGCCCAAAATACTCGCTCCGCTTTGACAACTCTTCGCCGTTATCAGCTTGTTCCATAGAATCCATTCCATATCCCCCCCTTGTGTCAGGAGGAAGGACTTCCAGGTGGTCGCTGGTTATGTCCATAGTGTGGCTTTCTTGACAGGAAACATGCAACACAAGGTTGACAGTGCAAAAATCGCATCCCGCAAGACAAATGCAATCCTAGGAACGGTTGTGGTGAGCCTACATGCAGTTCCACATGTGTTTCTGTTACCCTCGTGTATCTTATCGCCTCGTCGCAGTTTGTGCTGGTTAGCGGGATCATGCCCAGTCGGTGTGCAATAAACTCGTCGGGAAGTACCGTCGTATTGATCTCAATCTCGACGATATCAATAGCTGTGTATGTTGTTGCCACTGTAAGTGGGTGTGAAAACGGCCGAGTGCATACCCACCCACAGTAGGTAAATCGGCCATCATGACTCTCCGCAGGGAGTTGGCAAAGCTGGTAGAGGAGTGAGAATGTTTGCAATGTAGATGGCTCGGATAGACGTACGCTAGGTTTACATTTTCGAGAACAAAGTTGACTTTGTCCTTCTTCAAGGAGCGAATGCGAACAGTCGGGTCCTGTTCTTCGAGAGCCTGCATTGGTGAGAGCGTTACGGCCGGGGGACAAACAGGGACAAACATCGACCGGCGTGTATCGGGCACGTGACATCAATGACAACCGTCGTGTCACTCTTCTTGGATGGCGGACCGACAAATGCGCATCATTGACCAGCAAACTCTCAATGACTGGTCAACATGTCCTGATCCATTTTGTATGTTTTTCGCATTAAGTACGTTTGCCTCTAATGGAGAGGTCGTTCCAATTCTGGCCAAACAAACGGCATTGAGCGGGCTCAGTTTAAACCATCCAAGATTTACATAGAGCGATCTGTTTCCAGGCACTTTGCTTCAGACCCTTGTACATGTGATAATTCACGGGCCACCAAGTCGTGGACGTCCCTTCAATGAACCGACCGATGCCAACTCCCTTTCTTCTTCAAAGCGGATAGCGCGCTCCTGAGCCTAAGGAGCTTGGCTCATGTCGCAAGACATACAGGGATTGTGTCGAGATCAGAAGGCACCTGTGGCTATATCAGTTTCCAAAACTATATCGACCACTACCGTATCCGGAATGGCTCGGTTTCCAAATACCCCGCGGATTTCTCGTGTCTCCGCGGATATTGCAAGGTTTAGTCCTTCCAGCATCACCTTTACAATAGCCCTGACGCTGATGAATGAGGACAGTTCCGTTCGCTGACAGCATTTTTTCTGGCGGACGGGTCCGGAATCATATAAGTGCTTTCAAGTATTTGGAAAATGTGCTGATCCTCCGGCCTGTCCAGGTGCTACACGCAAAATGGTGTGGGTGCCCAGTCGATCTCTAGCAGAAAGTATTCACACCATTTCTCTAAAATGCCATTTGCTTATCCTTGTTAGCCGAGGCCATTCTTTGTGCTCCAGGCAATATTCATGAAGTCGAGACCAAATTGATCAGCGGACGACTTCTTCGAGTGTACAAGAACCTCTGGCCCACACTCCGAGACTTCTGGTTGGAAGCAGCGAAACAACACTCAGAAAAGATATATCTTATTTATGAAGGACAGCGCTTTACGTATCAGCAAATTCATATTCAGGTCGTAAAGCTTGCAGCTGTCCTTAAGGATAAGTATGATATTCAGAAAGGTCAATCTGTCGAATCTGGCTGAACCTTCGTATGCCTGACCTCGTTCTACGTTAGGGGAGATGGTAGGCATCTGCTCCAGGAACTGTACAGATTATGTGGTCACTTTCTGGGCATGTCGTAAGTATTCCGTGGCTTCTAATACGTCCGTTGCTAATAGTAAACCCTGAAGACCTTATTGGAGCTGTCTCAGTCCTAATCAACGCGTGCGTTTTTGTTCTGCGTGGTCCGACGATACTAAAATAACTTTGATGTAAGGTGGTTACCCCTCGAACCGTTGAAACACTGCATTGCTAGCACAAGGTGCAAACTACTTTTTCTTGACGACGAGCGTGCCGACCGCCTGGAACCTATTGTAAATATGTTGAAGTCAGAGGCGGAGATACAAGGTTTCCTGGTGTTTAATAGCCAGGAAGGAAAAGGAGCGTGGACAGACATGGAAAACCTCGACACAGTTTTCCAGGAGTTCCGCGGAGACTCTGCGGAACTTCTAAGAACCAATCCAGGTATCACACCTGAAGATAATGCTTCAATTGTATTCACATCAGGTACATCGAACCATTCACTTTCTTCGAGTTGGTGATGATATGGATTTTAAGGTACAACCGGACTGCCGAAGGGTGTTCTAAGCTCTCATCGCCAATTCTTAACGAATTTACCTAACGTGGCGTGGTTTTTTTCATTTTCGAACTTCTCCTTAATGATGTATAATAGGTTCTTGCCGGTAGCTGGAGAGCCGCGTTACGCCGAGGAGACTCTCTACCTTCCCCTGACAGTGACACAGTACAAAAAGCCACGCTAATTGCCGTACCCTTGTTCCATGTAACGGGATCAACTAGTTATCTGGTCCGGCCGATTTTTAGCCGCCCTTTATCTGCTCTTACACTATGTCATAGATGTTAGGAACTATGAGTGGAATGAAGATCATCTTGACTCGAAGATGGCAACCGGAAGAGGGTGAGCGATTATACTATATGTTGCATTGTCATCAGGCGAGTATGCTAACGGAATGATTCTCAGCCGCCAGGTAAGGGCGAACAAGGTTGCGATGCGTATTCATCCTAGTGAAACTCTGTTGTAGACTGATCAAAGCGGAGAATATCACAGTTGCTGGAGGGTAGGTGCACCCCGATCACTATTCCCTCCAAGCTGATCATGGTTCGTAACAGTGTTCCCACCATGGTAACAGATATCTTGGAGAGCTCACTTGCTGGGTACCCACTGGAAGGCATACTTTTCGGTGGTTCCTCATCGCCTCCTTCATTAGTATCAAAGGCGCAAAAAGTATTTCCCACTGCAGTTATGCAAGTAGTACAATCCTCTGTTGCTTCAGAGCAGTCGTAAACTATCGGACAGGATCCAGGGCTACGGGATGACAGAGACGAATTCTATCGCCGTATCGGTAAGCAATCGTATTCGTCCTCGATCAAACCAGATTACTGAAGGGCATAAAGATTGCTGGTGAAGATTACGTAGCCCGTCCAACCAGCACGTTCGTGATTTTATTTTGAAGCTATCGCTGTTACTGATTTCTTTCCCCTTTCTCCAGCGGTCTACCATGCCCCGTGAACGAGGTGAAGATTGTTCTGGAAGATATATGTCTGCCCCCTGGCGCGGTAGGCGAAGTATGGTTGTCAGTATCTCCAACACTTCCTCCCTGGTCAAACATGCATTGACATGAACAGACGTGGACCTAATGTGATGACATGTTACTGGAATGATCTCGGTGAGGAAACATCAAATCAAATAAATGTTATCAATGGTCACGAATCGGATCGGTCTTTTCTAAGTTGCAACCGAAAAAGCCCTTACTGCAGATGGCTGGATCAAGACTGGAGACCTGGGATATGTCGATGACGAGGGCTTTCTTTATATTAAAGGCAGAAGTAAGTTAATTTCTATAGAGAAGACTTGTGACATAAGTTTGACCTTTTTTGGTAGTGAAAGATATAATAATACGAGGTGGTGAAAATATCGTAAGTACTGTTAACTTTTCCCTGCTTCACGTTTACAATGTCCCAAGGACTCCACCTCGGTGGAGAATGCCCTCTATACGGACCCTCGTATACTGGAAGCAGCTGCCGTAGGTGTACCAGATGATCGCCTAGGCGAACTAGTGGCGGCAGTTGTGTCCGTGAGGCCAGCATACCGTGATCAAGTGTCAGAAGCTAGCTTAATAGGCGTGGCTCGGGAAAGGTTTGCTTACATCCGCACTTATAAATCCGTGGCATTGAAACACAGATCTAGACTTCCAAGGTTCGCGGTTCCGGTGATGGTCATTGTCCAGAACGAGCCTCTTGGTAAGTTTTAATTGGGATCGCCTGAAGTGTGGATGCTATGTACTTGATTTAGAGCACACCCCCTCGGGGAAGATCTTGAAGGACAAATTGCGGCGGCTGGTACGGGAGAAATGGCAGGAACGGCACGAATCGCGCTGCGAGCGCCGCGCGAATCTTTGAGGCATTACGATAGCTTTCATATTTAGCTTTACATTGGATAGTCTGGACTCTGGAACAATTCCATCTTCGTAATGCTCAATGACGAGCCCGACGTTTCTTCTTCCTACTTTTCTCATTTTCGTGTCCACCTTGCTCAAGTGCAAGCACATCTTGCTGGCGAAACCAAGGACGTTTTGCCTCCATCTCTCGTCGAACCTGCAGGTTACTGGGCATCCTCCGAGAAAAACGCATTTTTTCATGCATTAGCACGCTATTCGCGCCTAAGGCCAGATCTCATCGCGGCTCATATCAAAACCAAATCTGTTGTTGATGTTCGTGCTTATATCGACCGACTCGAAACGGCATCCAAGGCCAACCCTATTTCCTGGACAAGGAAGAATATAGATATTGCATTCGAGGTTTCTGACTCCTGGGTCGAGTTTGAGGAATGGAATGCAAGCTCGATGAGCGTCGCTGAATTACTATGGGGTGATGAACGGTGTAGAGCATCACGTCAGGCTGAGATTGATAAGAGACATGCTGATACGCCTGACGGGTTTAATGATTGGACGCGGGAGGCCGAAGCTCAATGGAACAGAGAAGATACACTCAGACGGTTGGATACATTACAGCTTAACGTATTGGAAAGCATTCTCCGAGTAGAAGACCTCTCATATTCAAGTGTGTCTATTGAACAGGACAGCAAGACAGTGACACAAGAAGCATGTCTAGGTCTTGGCACCACCGTCACTGAAGCAATAGACAATGTAAATATAGGTTGGTTATCATCCTCGAATATACCAGTACAAACGCTGAACAACTTCCCTTAGAACCCCGTGGCGACCACATACAGCCAGCAGCGCAGACTCCGATTTTACCAGCGGCGGCCGACCAAACATCAACTCAAACTGAACAAGTGTTGTCTTCTGCAGCTCCGCGGGATGGTTTAACCCCAGATATCCTAGCCTCCCAATCAGAGCCTGGATTCTTGAGTCCAGCCTCCCGTCGGCGGCTATATAAACGATTATATATGAGACGGAAGCGTGCCGAGCAATCGGGAAGGGAAATGAATCTTGCCGCCTCCAAGCTACGACCAGGCCGAGAAACGACGGGAATGAGGAACCCAAGGCCGAAAAAGTATAATACGAAAAGATCCAGGGAGGGGACAGCCGAATCGCACACCGAGGAAGTATTCCTAAAAAGCCATCGCCCTAGTCTATATCTGATGCATCTATGAATATCAGACAAGAGACAAACAAAAAACGTTCCAAAGGCGGAATGACGAGGTATTATAAGATTCGTCAGCACTTTGCAGAACAGGAGATTGATCCCGGTGAATTACGGAAATCCGGTTTGGACCTTTTCCATCTTTCCATGCTGGGTCGCTTAATGGAGTTGCGTCAAATATTCAGTAGGCATGTGCCAGATCTGATGTCTCTCTAGGTTATACAAGTCAGGCTACGAACAGGCTGGAGCAGATGTCATTAAATCTATTTCTGCCGATACCATTCGCCTGCTTAGGACCATTACAATCGATTTCATGACAGAGCTCATACATCGTGCTATTGTTTTCAAGAATCAAGAAGTCCGACGGAAGGGCGAGATCAAAGTTTGGGTACACAGACAAAAAGAGGTAATAAAAATGTTCTTGGCACGATGGTCCTTATTATTCTTTCACAGATATCGGCGGACGCTATTCATTCTTGCTTGGAAATGATGGGGCTCGATAATTTAACCAAAGAGGCGTATTTTGAACAATTACTAGGGAATTCCGATGCATTTTCGACAGATGACGACGAGGCTGAAGAAATCGTAGCTACCGACGTCAATGAGCCAATGGATCATGCACCTGTGACCATCATGTTAACACTGGAAGGGTACAGGGACAATGTGTCTGTCATGCAGGTAGAAGCAGATGAGAGGGGTTTGAAGAAAGAACTTGAAGAAGAAGAAGAGCTGGACGAGCTTGACACAGCATTAATGCAACAAAATGAAGTAGAATTGTGGACAGAGGTCACATAGTTCTGGTATCATTTCACGTACTATAGCCCATCACACATGCACTGTACATCCCTTCATTCTATTATAGTTTTGTTGTCGCGTTGTCGTCGTCCCTTACTCGGATAATGACCTTGCCCCATGTTTCTCTACGTTCTATAGCGAGTAAACCATCAGCGACATCCTCCAACCCATAAACTTTGTTATATATAAGGGGTTGGAGTTTTCCCGACGCGAATAGTCTATAGCCACTCATTTAGCTTACAAGGGGCTGTGAACGAACGAATACATACGAGAGGAGTTCTTTCCACACAGTAGGTACTCTCTCCCTTTCCCGCACTATGAAAATGGTCAGGAGACTGGTTCCGAGATGATGTTTCGTCACCTACGAGGGTAATCCCCCCAGTTTAGACCTACGATGGAAATATTCTTCAACAAGATAAGGTTCGTTGGAACCTGACTACAGATGAGCAATTACTCGTGAGCTTTGAGCTGGGATCACATGCCTTTTCAATCTGACCTCTCGTAAATCCCATAACGAGAGCCCGACCTTTCCATGCAATGCATTTAAGTGAATCTGCCTCGGTTTGAGACCATGAACAACGCGACAGTTAAAATGCTTGCCGGAAATCATGCCAACGGGATCGAAGATAACATCCACGCCTTTGTTATTTGTAAGCCGCTTTACTTCTTTCTGCCAGTCTGCATTGGTGTAGTTTACGCCATAGTCAGCTCCACAGAGCTGACGGACTATGTCCAACTTTGCTTGTGAACTGGCTGCTGCAATTACTTTAGCACCGAGAGCTACAACGAAGGGTAAATAAATAAATAGTCATTGGAGTAATCAGCACTACCCTCAAATGGAGCACGTTACCTTTAGCAACCTGGACAGCGACACTTCCAATACCACCTGCTGCACCAGTGACCAGAATCCATTCGCCTAAGGTGATGGTCAGAACCCGATGTTTAAAGAGTGTGAAATACCCTACCAGCCTTCAGGCCAGCCATTCCAACCAATGCCTCGTAGCTAGTGGGCCATGTTACATACAGGCCTAAGCAAATCATTGAACTCCTTTGCCTTCACAAATAATCAGCCCTATTTACCGGCTCCGTGGTCATAGTCAAGGGCATCGGGCAACGGTAGCACTTTTTCCCAGTCGACGGCAAGCCTCTCACCAAAAGCGCCCGTCGAAGAGCCGAACACTCGGTCCCCTGGTTTGTAAGGACAACCCTCGGGTATGGGTGAATGGCGAGATACCCTTCCTGCGAACTCTGTACCGAGCACGAAAGGCAGTTGGGGCTTCTGCTGGTACTTCCCCTGCGCTTGCAGGATCTAAGGACGCGTTCAGTAACCTTCATCTTGCTTTTGCATAGAGAGCGTTACATCGAAAAAGTTGAGGCCCGCACTGTAAACGTCCACTAATAATTGCCGAGGTCCAGGTTTGGGCTCTGGTGTATCGGGTGTCACTGAAATCTTGGAAAAATGGGCTAGTTCTTTGACAAGGAAAGCTCGCATCTTTGTCTTGAAGTACGCGAGTTAATGCTATAAAGACATTCGCATTCCGGCCATCGGGGAAATCAAAGCCGGGTGATTTTTGGTGCGCTGCATGTTTTGCATAGGTTATCAAATGATAGTAAACATGTGAGCGAAACTGAACGATTAGCTTGACTACGTAATCCTACATGCATATGCTAGTTGCGCTTAACTAAATGCGAATCCTTCTCCTCCCTCATTTATGGCGAGTAACAACTGCTGACGAAGCATCTCATACGACGTATACTGCGGCAGGTCAATTTGGTTGAAACCTGTTGCTGCTGTCAGTTTCTTTATTCCTTCCACGCTATTCGGAACACTTACAGGTATGAGCCTGGGGTAACCTATCAGGTTCTCCGTAAGCGCGGTGAATAGAAAATCGTTGGACGCCTTGTACGCCTTGCAGATCGACGAAACCATTCAGAGGTACTCGTGATGTCCCTGTAGCGAAACTAAGCACTTTGGCTCGCTCGTCGCGGGTGAACGATTTAAGTGCGCGCCACCACCAAACAATGTTCGGATCCGAGCTTGTGTAACCATTATATTCCGTGGCAGCCCTCCATTCATCGACATCAATGTCCGGCGTCCCAGAAATCAAGAGTTCGAGCTCTTGTTCATTGAACTAAGGCAATTGTGAGCGAATGACCAAACTAGAAAGGAGCAGGACGAACAATGATGATAAGTTCTTTGGGAACAATCTCATAAAATCCTTCAGATAGGCTCTCAATCTGCTCCTTGATGGACGAGAATAGGCGATACTGTGCAGAAAGCTGCACATATTCACGCCTGTTTTCTTGCGTTACTTGGATACTCTCCCCTCCCGGTTTTAAGGGAACGATGCGATTAACACCAAACTACCTTGCGGTTAGTAATCTGACATGTGGCATAAGCTTATACTGTACCAACCTCGTCTGCTTCAACGCTGAATGTCAGATCCAGAGGAGTGGGATCGTTCTCCAAGATCCAACATAGCGAGTTATAGTACTCCGGATCCACCCATTCAACATCTCTGTAGTCAACTGGTTTTCCCAGCAGCTGCCTATACAAACTTCGCGCAAAGTAGGCATCGAGGAGGCGACCGTCATAAATGGCTTTTCCGATGACACGACCCACAAACTTGAAAAACGCTAAATGTTCGGGATTTACCCAGGAGTTCTTATTAGGCTGGTAAGTTTGCCGGTCTGCTGCACATGGCTGGAATAGTGCATTGTTGGGATCGAACATCTGCCGTGCAAGAATTTGGAACCACTCCCTCGTAACGCCACCAGCATCAACTCCTTCTTCTTGGTAGAACCGTACGCTGAGTTTGCCGTATTTAATGTGTTCACCAGTTTTTCTTTGCAAATGCTGGAAGCTGTCTTCGAATACACGTGCTCTGCGAACGTTTAGCGGTATAGTACCGTAGTGTTCCCTACTATGAGGACGCCTGTGCAATTGTTGGTTGAAGTAGTTACGCTTGTTGTCAAAATCGAGGACACGCGAGTTGTTGACCAGCAGTGAGAACGAGCCGCTCATTAACGAAGGATTGTTGCGAACCATAAGATTAAGGATCTTACGGTGGGAATCCGTGAAAGTAATGAACAGATCTTCCACCGACTCTTTCATAGACGGAGATCTTGGTGATGCCAAAGTCCGTGGGGCCCGAGACGAGGTGGATGGTAGTGCTTTTGTTCCAGCATACTTGCAAACGACCATTAAGGCCTCTATCAGGGGCAGCAGAACAGTGGCGATGTGTTCCATCTCTGGCTTTTCTTCAATCAGCGACAAGCAGTCACCGAGTCTACGCCACAGTGGAGTGAAATGGAATGATTCATATATCTCCTGCACCTTTTCAATATCTTCGGCGGAGGCTGTCACTGGTGACGCCGATGACTTCGGAGAGTACATATAGTCAATGGTTTTCAATACTCTCAACAGTTTCGCTTGTAATGACGATGCTGGAGAGAATTTCGCGGCAACGGAGTTGACAGCAGTGTCGTCAGAAACTCCCAAGGCAGCAACTAGGTCATCAAGGTTGTTCAACAAACTTTGCCCTGATTCCTGCGCCTTATATCGTAACTCTTGAGCAATCACGTCGCGTGCATCCGGTATGTAGGAGAGGTGCTGAATCAGAGCAAGGCTTTGCTGGAACGTGCGGCCCGAGCACTCTCCGACAGTCAAGATGTTGACAATTAGGCGAAGCACCGTATGTGGTATCTGTGGCGGGGTGGATAGAAGTGCCTTGTCTTCCGCGGCTTCTGCTGCTTTCTTGCTACTTTCAGCCGCTGCAGAAGAAGCTGCCGGAAAAAGAAAAGAAAATCAGCCCTGAAAAGCGTACTTTGCAACATAACTTACTTGATCCAGCCATATTAGCTTCGCCTGTGGTGCTGGCTTGAGCTGGCTGAGAATCATCCACAGAGGTAGATGGTACAGCTGAACTCGGCGGCTCGGTAGTTGAGGCTTGAGCATCATTTGTGGGTTCCTTCTTTTCTTCCCTTAAGCTGGCGAGTGGTCGCGTCACAGTGGCTAGTAAACTAACAATAGATTCCATAATGGCTGGAGTTCGAAGAAGGTATTGTTTCTCCAACAAAAGCAGCAAGAAGACAATTGGATAATACGTTTGAGGCATCTGTTTCTCTTTGCCCTTTCCTTTTCTTGTCACGGCTTTTCGCAATCCGATTGGAAGTTCATGCTCCGTCAAAAAGTATAGAGATGAGAGTTCGTTGGAGCTAACAATGTACGTTAGACATTCGAGACAGCGCTGAGCAATCAGATCGGGAACAATGTCGGCCTGAGAAGATGGGGACACCGCCGAAGTATGATCGTTGTTCGATCTTTGTTTAGCCGCTGACTTCGGGGTTTGCAGTTTCGGCACTTTGGATGGCCCTTGTGTCAAGCTTTTATCAGCTACATGTTCGACTGAGCCATCTTGCAATATAGTAAGCAGGAGATTGAATGATTCAGTCCGTGTCTTTGAGTTTTCACACAAATTCAAAAGAATCTTGAACAGTAGAGTCTTCTTAGGGATTTGAGGGAAGAAGAGTAAGCGAACAAGGACAGCAATGCCAGATTTGTCCAAGAGTTGCACAGCATCATGCTGGGGCAATACCTTCCGCGGAACAGGAGGTTGTGCGCGTTGAGGTGGCTGAGATACATACTGGTTGCGATAGGGTTGAGTTTCTCGATAAGCGCCGGCTTCGGCGATCATATGAGATGGAAGCGTTTGGATGAAACCATCATCTTGTTCGAGAAGTACTGCTTGACGAAGATGAGGATCCAGGCTGGCTATGAAGCTGGCAGCATCAATCTCCGCTGGGGCGCCTGAAGGCACTGTCCGAGTATCCGCCTCTCTTCGGCGTGCCCGCTCTATTGCTTCTTGCTGTAAAATTTCAGCCCTGATTTCCGGCGGTAAAGCATCAAGAAATTCAGCGCTGATCTGAGAGTCAGGTGGCCTTTCAATCCTTGCCGCTTGCTGGTCACGGACATGTTGATTGAGAACTTCTTCCCGCATATCATCTGGTAAAGCTTCAAGAAAGGTAGGATCTATGCCAGTATCAGTGATGTCGACGGCGCTGCCATGAATGAGCACAGTTATGCGTTCTGCAGGCGCGGTTTGACTGGAAGGAGCCTGCGGCGTAGTTGCATCATTTTGATCCGTGGTATGTTGTTCACCATCATTTGCTTCGTCCATAGCTGGCAATGCTGTCGCATCTAACATCACCGTATCAACATCAGCAACCAAGGTGCCCGCATCTTCCGGATTGCCAGAGGTACGCTGCACACCCGTGGGTTCGCCTGCCTGTACGTCTGGTTCTTGTGACACTTCGCCTTGATCGGGCGGTGCAGCCTCTTTGCTTTCCTCCTCTACCCTTGCTTGTTCCAAACGGGCCTTTTCTTGTCTTTCCTGTTCTTCTTTAATTTTCGCTTTCCTGGCGGCATCTACTGCAGCAGGTAGGAGAGCAAGGATGACATGATTGACCAATTTGGTGGCACGCTCAACGACAAAGTTTCCATTGAGGATTTTCACCTCTTCTTGCCAACGTTGTAGTGTAAACAAGGGATCAAGTTCTCGACTCTGTTTGGAGCCAGCAGGACGCGGAGGACGTTCAACCCGAATAGAAGTTGTGAACACCCCAGGGGTCCTGCGAGGCTGTAGAACATTTCTCTCGAAGTTGACTAGGACTCCAGCTGGCATATCGAAGCGGAAAGTTTCCGTCCCTCCAGCCGCTCGATTCCGATTTGTGATATGCCGCACGATTTGTAGGTTGCCTCCTGCCATCAGCTCTTCCATGTTTTGAATAACATCCCCGCTTGTGAACATTCGTTGAGGCGGGCGCATTCCTCTCATTGCATTTGCTGGAGTGCGACTGCCAGGAACAGAGCTGTCAATGAGAAGAGGATGCATGGTGTACTCCGGGGGAGTCGGTGCACCTCTGTTTCTGCCAAAGGCTTGGGTATTGTCATCGCCTAATGAGAAGTTAAAATGTGTTGAAGCGCTTTCGTGGATACGCACCAGCATTACGGTGTCGTCTTGTCATATAGAGACTAATACCATCTCGACTTTCATTTACATTTACGAGGCCCTCTCCAACCGGACCAAAGCTCAAAAGATCATTGACTGAGATGACTCCCTCTTCTAGAACATAGTCTTCAACATCTGAGGCAGCATCCCGTTCTCCATCATCATGAATGATGGGAACTGACCATGTCATAAACTCGATTTCAATGGTGATTAAGTCGATCCTTACTGGCGTTATCCTCGTCCTCATCCCCTTCATCCAATCTCATTCCCGGAGCATTCTCTTCGCCTCGTACATTCTGAGTAAAAATTAATCGTTAATTTCCTGTTAGATGTTTGGACTAACCTGCCACATTATGTCTGCCTCTTCAGCATCCTCCTCGTCGTCCTCGTCAATACCGTCATCCATCTCGTCATTTTCTTCACCTTCAATAATCCTTTCATCCTCATCCTCTTCATCACCATCATCCCAACCTCTTTCTGAACTATGCACTTCATCCTCCTCTAGTTCGTCTTCGTCCTCTTCATCTTCGGTGTTGGACGTACCTTCACTATCAGAATTTTCAAATTCCATATCCACATCCTCATCTTCATCACCCTCATCCTCATCCATTTCATCCTCGTTGCTATATTGGCCATCATCCATTTCCTGCCGACATTTAGTATAAACGAAAAACCATAGTTTAATGTACTTACCCCTCCGTACATACCAAGCGCCGAATTACGGTACAAGTCTGGAGTCTCTTCCCGAGCCTCGGTCGAGGTTTCATCCTCCTCACCGGTATCAAATGACTCCACGCTGTCTCTTGCTGCAGCCTCACTTGATCCCTTGGTTTTTGAAAGGGACCTGCTCATTTTGATAGCAATCTTTGTTCTGGAACATAAAAGTTAGAGTATGTTAATGAACAGCGCAAACGGACTCACAAGTATTCCAGTGGACGTAATATTACCGAGATAAGGCCGCGGACATTAGGGTAGTTGAGATCTACCTCTGATAAAGCAGTTGTTAGAGTAGGCACGAGGTTCTTCTCTAACATAACCTTCGCGATGTGCGTGGGTGTATCGTCCTGAGGTTTTCTGGTGGAACTGCTCAGTCGTATTGTGAGGAGTCGGTAGCAAAGTTCCGAGAGTGCGAAAAGACGACCATATCGAGCGTCCAGATTTTCCGATGATGGCAGATCCTTTATAACTCTACTAATGGCTTCCACCACGACTCGGCGAACAGATACAAGTTCAGCTGACGCTTCCTCATGGGGTGTTGTATCAACACATAGAGCCACGATAACAGAGATAGCCCACTGGCTTGCGGAAATTCGACTCTTAGCCTTTTGATCAGGTTGAGGATTTATTGTCCCAGAAGTTATAAGCTCCGTGAGCAAAAACTGCAACGTAGCCATTCTGTGTTTCGACATCGTGTCCTTCGACGGAGTATGCATGCGCTTCTTAGGCGAGAATGTCAAAAAGGCATTTTTGCATACATCGTACGAAAATAGGAGTTCTGACAGACATTGCATCAAGAAGCACATGAACTGGTACTTGTCCTCGTATTCGGCATCAAGGTTGGTATTCGCGCTTCCAGAAGGCTTCGGCGATGAAGGTGTCACAATTGGCTCGGCACTGGCCATATCAGATTTGGTCTCCTCGGATGTCGTTCCAAGCGACATCTCGTTGACCGACTTCATTGTGAGCACGAGCTCTGATACAAGAAAATGTATTACAGCCTCAGCGGATTCACCACCAGTTGTCACAGTGACAGCAGGTTCGGATTCTGGAAAGTCGATATCCATATCCGCCCTATCAAATGTGTTGATGGGTTGAGGTGGGATCTTGTTATCTTTGGCCTCTTGGTTCGCAGAAGGCTTAAGGCTGATATGGGGTGAAGCCGAGTAAGGTTGACCCAACTGACAGAGAGACCTCGTCACTTCAACGAAAATATGGGGATCTCGAAGAGCCACCGCACTCCATGTACGAACGTAATTAATGACATCAACCACTTTTGAACGGGGCTGGTTGAGGTATCGTTTTATTGTTTGATGCACGATAGTTTGAACAATAATCGGATCTTCGACGATGTGCCGCAATATGATGGCAACGTACGACGAGCTACCAGCGACGGGGGATGCCTTTAGACGGTTGAATAGCAGCGGGATTCCCCCGCGCGTAATAAACTGCACCGTCAAGGAACGATCACGAGTGAAGTAAACGAAGAGGCGCAATAAGGAAAGGAATTCATCGTCCGGGATGTCCCGTATACAGGTCATCCGCATGCAGAAGTCAAAGACAACAGTCCTCGCTTCCGCTCTAGATGGACCAACAGGAATTAGCTGAGGGAGGACGGGTTCACCTTCCTTGGGTAGAGTTATAGACTTCGGCTCCTCCGACAACGTCAATAACTCTTCCACAACGAGTAAATGTGCGGCGAGCCATCGAGGAGGATGTTCAAGATCCATGCTTGACAAAAGCAAGACCAAGAGGCAATCCATGAGCGAGTCTCTTGTTGCTTCGTCCACGGAGGAGGGAGTTTCATGAAGAATTAAGGCTAGAAGACGGCACCTGTTGGCCAAAGGTTGTTCTTGGACATCATAAGCATAAGGTGAGAATATTCTGATGTCTTCAACGAGGTCTTGAATGGCCTGCTGCTGGTAATCATCCTGAACTTTGATGAATGCATTGTGCAGATCGAATAGAAGCGACGTATGTTCATCAATGAGAACTAGCGCCTGACGGGCGATAGTTGCCCTTAGTGGTTCTCTCGCCTCATTAAGCTCTTTCAGATACTCCTGTGGGTTCTTCCCCGTCATTTCAGGTGGATCTTTTGCATTCGTACTCTCTACGTTTCCAGCCCCGGTGTCAGAATCCTCAGCTGCCACAGCCTCGGTATCACCAGTATTCTCCTGCGCACCAAGTTCCGGTTCAGGCTCAGGTGCGAGAGGAAATGGCTGGCTAAGAAGCAGCTCTGTTGCTGCATTGACGTTATTGCCAGTACGAGCCAGGGCGCGCTCGGCGGCGGAACGAGGAAAACCCATCTCTGTAAGCGTTCTTACCAGCTCCTGGTCTATGGCAGGACGGTTAATACCATGAGAAGCCTCTGCAGTAAATTCCCCTCTCGATTCCTCATTTTCGCCATTTGTGAGCTCAAGCACGCAGCATACTACATACTTGATTATACCAAGGGGCGCAGAGATTAACCAAGGAGCCTCCCATAGGCCCTGAACAAACGGAAGAGCTGTTAGACGTAGCTTGACAAGGAAGTTATGAGGCTCAAAGTATCCCAGATCGGTGTCCTTTTTGTCGCGAGTTAGGGTGATCAGTGTCTGTGCTGAGTCAAAAAGGGGTTTTGACGAAAGAACGGGGTGTAGTAGATGTAGTGCAACTTTGAGAGCGGCATATGCATATACAAGTTGTTTCTTCTCGGTGTCAGAGCGATCTTCTTCCCTGATTTTGGTAGTCGTTTCGATTGTCCTCATGAACACACGGCACGCGTCGAAGACAGCATCGAGACCACCGGCGCGGTAAAATGAGTAAAGTTGGACTGTATGCAGGGATTTCGTCGTCGTGCGTTCTACCGCGATATGGTTTCGTCATATTTATTGAATCGAAATGGCTCACAACCTACCATCTATCAGTAAGGCAGCAAACAAACTTAAGGTGACGCTATAGTATGTTAAAAGAGGTGCAATATCTAACGAAACAATGAAGCATCTCCGTAGAAGAAGTAAGTGCGACTCACCCGAAGTAGGCTCGAGTTTTAGATGCTTCAACATGATATCAGCTACAACAGCCGAGGACTCCGAGATCTGCTTCTTTTGAGGTGCGTCTGGATTGCGCCTGGCGTGGAACATCTTAACCATAGCTACCATAATTAACTGTGAACAATGGAAGGATGTGACAGACGATATTTAAACTTTACCTTGAAAGAATGGCGCCAAAGAGCTCGGAAGGCCATGGGAAAGATGCCTAAGAGCAGTAGCATTTCGTTCACGAGGCTCCCTCTGGGGCTTTTCCTGGTTTTGAACATTGACCGACGTGTTTGTGTTCGTTGATGCTGGCTGTACGCCGTTAGTCCCACTTGGTGAAATTAATGGTGCTGGGGTATCCAGGTCATCCAGGTTGACAGCCGACTGGTCCGGCGATACTTCCAGAGATGAAAGTAGAGATTGTGTTACGTTGATGCCTTTCGATGTCAAACCAACGAGCAAGGCTATATTCTCCCATACACTGGCTCGGTGTAAAGCACCAAGGTCAGCCACAACTTGAGGCGTCATATTGTTCATTAGGATCTGAAGCAATGAAATGGAGGCTCGGCCATGTGCATATCCTGCGGTAGCGAACACGTCGGAGAGGAGTGTGATCCTGATATGGAGTGTAACGAGGTTCCTAAACTGTAGGTTCACTTCTTCATAATTCTCAACTATTCGATGCCTTGAGCAGATCACAACCGGAAGTACCTGTCTACACTCACCTGTAGTGTCTACAAGAGACACCAGCTTGGACTGTCCATCCATGCTTTCCCAAAAGCTCCTTGTATTCTCCAGCGATTCGGATACCAATTTAGCGAGTAGCATAAATGTCTCATTCGTAACGACTTCTACAGTTGTGCGCATTATTTGCACCATAGAGTCAGATGCAACTCCATTTGCATAATCGTAGGGCAGGCATGGAAGACCAGTAAGTCGACCTAGTCGAGAAAATCCATCAGTCGCAGTAACAAAATCCCTGCAATGTGGAGTGTGTTGAAACAAGCCCTCGAGGAACTAGCCGGCGTAAGTAGGAAATTTTAAGTCAGTTTAGTAGATTCTTACCCGGCCAATGATGTCGATATAGGATACAATCTCATTATCGTGGGACCGGTCCGCAGTATCTTCGTCTTCATTATTTTGTTCACCTATCGTATCATTAGTCATTCGTGAGGCTTCTTCTATGTCTTCCATAGGAACATCGCTGTCAGACGGTGCTTGAATAGGAACCAGGTTATACCAGTGTTTCTGACTCGAAGGTACGACGAAAGCTTGTCCTAACCCTTCAATCCTGGAAAGCGTAGCATTGATCGCTTCAAACACTGGCGTCTTTAGGGACGGATGATGTCTGATCAATTCATCAATCGCTGTGCCAATTAAAACAGCATTCTCCTTGTCCAAAAGCACTTTAGAATGCCGTTCGGACGTGAAAATAGAGAAGATAGATGGAATTATGCTAGGACGCCGGACGAGCTGTGCTTGACCAGCCTCATTTAAACAGAGGGCTCCAATCGCATTGGGAATGGCTTGAATGACCTAATTTTTCATCAGTTACAAAAGATCGACGTGGTTTGTGAGAACGAACTTCAATAGCAGGTTCAAGGCCCATCTCTATAGCATTGTAGAATGCTTCAGGTAGCCCAGCCTCTTGAATGATTACCAAGGATGTTGGTTCATTGTGCACAAAGGTGGCCATGATATTGACAGCTTGCACACATTTTCAGGAATCAAGTTATTAGATAGTTAACCATAGAACTTACCTAGAGGCAACACGCTTGAACCAAATAATTCACGGCGGTCGATGATTTTCTTGATTGATTTCAACAACGACGTGTCTATCAACCCACGAAGCCCCTCTGTGGATCCCGATGACTGCATCATTCTATGCGTCGATCTGAGTATATGTTTCAGCACCGCAGACCGTGAGATAGGCAGCTCATCTGCAACAGTATCAGAAACAAACGTCGTCAACGAAAGTTAATCACTTGCTGTTTGGAACTCCAGATGAATAGTATCCAATATCATAGTCGACTTCGTACTACAAATCCAAGAGTAAGTAAACGTGCAATGCAGAACCAAAAGCACCAACCTCAATCCTTTCCACCAACACGTCAACACCGTTAGAGTTACAGAAGACTTGGAATGCGGTAGCGAAGCTGTACAAAACATTGTCTACGAGCTGCATAGTTTTTGATAACGCCGACACACGCGTTGATGATTTGTTCTCAATGATTTGAATAAGGAGAGGGATAAGCCCTGCGCCAACGACCATATTACCACCTGACGCATGAGATGCAATGAATGTGACAAAAGACAAGAGTGCATCAATAAATGCATGTGGCAGTGTCGACTCTGAATCCGCAATATCAGAAACCATCCTACGGAAAAGGGCCATTAATATGCCGTGATTAACTCCAGCATTCACGGCAGTCAAAACTTCCTGAATCTTTCCACGGTACCGAGCCAGAGCATCCAATGCGACAATGGCAGCTGTTTGAACGCTGACTGGAACCTTACGATCGACTTGTAGGAGTTCAGCGATGTGAGGAATCAGATCAGGTTCATAAAGGAAGAGCGAATTCGCTGCTTGAGCTTCTGGGTGGGTATGCCCGAATATAGCGATGGACAGCAGTCTAACTATCACAAACTTTTCTCTGTCGTCCATCCCTCCTGAAAGAGCCAGGGCAGCCCGGGTTCGGCAAAGTAATTCAAACTTCTCCGATTCAGGCACCGAATATTTCTCAATCGCATCAGCCAATACATGCATCATCGGTTTGGAATGCAATACTTGCTCATCGAGAGTCATATTGATATGGCCGGCCGCAGTTGGGCTTGTGTGTACCTTGCGTGGTGTGTGCGCTGTGTCAAAAACATCAACTTCCACCTTCATGTCTGTCTCGGATGTCGACGACTCCGTCCTATAGAAACTGAAATAGACTTTGCGAGCCTCAGCAGGGAGAGAGCTAACTTTGGCATTCCCGTCAAGGGACACCAAATCAATGAGGCTAATCCCGTTTTCACGTGTGCAGGGCCACCTTTTTGCGAGCGATAGAAGTCGAGGTGTAGAGATACTGAGAGCGTGTGAAAGGGTTAACTGGGTAGAATATTGCTGGGATGGCCGCAGCAGGAGGTTAAGCGCCAAGACGAGTATGTCGATGTCTGAGGTGTACAATAGACTGTTAAGTCTCTACGGAGTAATCAGAGCAAAGTCAATGAATGACGCAAGAGACACGCACGTCGTAGGAGCTAAAAGTCTTGCGATTTGTAGAGTTCTCAAGCAGTAGACGCTCGAACCGGAGAATTTCGCATATTTTTCTCTTTGTTGTAGGGTTAAACGCGTTGAGCTGGAGCTTATCCACGTCGTATTCTCGGATAACTTCTTCAAGGATAACATCAAATTTATTGAGGACTTTGACCCAGGCGTTTAGATCAGAACGAGGCCACTTCCATGTGTCTATGGTTGAGAGGAGATCGGCTAGGTCATTTTCCGAAGTTTGCAGTGCATTCGCGATAAGATCTGCCACCTGCGGAGGCTATATACGAATGAGAACAAGGGTCTCTGGGCACAGTGGAAAACACACTGGAGGAGTAGGTTTCTTTGATTTATGAGCGATCTTCATTTTCCTCGAGAAGATCGGGGAAAGCAAGTAAGAAAGCTATTCGCCAACAGTCTGAAAGGTCTCGGGTCGTTCGCAGTCGAGTGATCCAGTGCGCCCAATAAGACGCAGTGTCACAGGTCACGCCACCGCCTCTTGTTCTCATACCACCACCATCCCCTTGCCCCAAGCACTCCGTGCCCCCAAGTGAGAACACCCCCGTACTGACCATCAGGCATGCCTGCCGTTAAAGGCCCCGCCTCTACCCTTCCTGAAGGGGAGGGAGGCACGAGCTCCCCTCGCTATAATCCCATGTCTCGGCCTCCGAGCAGAGCAGCATCAGAGAGTGGCATCCTTCCACCCCC